>JXOV01006306.1:0-14723 GCA_001014945.1 Clogmia albipunctata
TGGCCATCAACCGTCAAATATGGAGGAACAGATTTGCACAGGCAAAGGGCCGGACCGGCTCATAAGCCTATAGTGATAGTGACTAAATTTGACTTTATAAAAGAATTCAAATTGAAATACATAGTGCAAAAACCCACTTTAATTTATAAGAAAATAGTATAAATATTTAAATAATCAACAATGTGTAGTAATAAATATCTATTAGGTATATAAGTTAGTTTAAACACGCGGCCCGTTGTACATTTCTAAAATGAATTCGGTTAATATTAATCAAAGGATGACCAAAAAGCAGAGAATAATTTCTTATTAAAAACTGCATGTAATTTCGTTTATCTCCTCTTTTCTTTTATGTTTGATGTTATTTACACAAAAGAAATAACGAGATTTGGATAGAAGAAGAAATGTTTAATTTAATGGATAAGATGGAATCAAACTCCAACGAAGCCGAAATATAGGGAACGAAAGATTTACAAGATTGAACTGNGTAATTTCGTTTATCTCCTCTTTTCTTTTATGTTTGATGTTATTTACACAAAAGAAATAACGAGATTTGGATAGAAGAAGAAATGTTTAATTTAATGGATAAGATGGAATCAAACTCCAACGAAGCCGAAATATAGGAAACGAATGATTTACAAGATTGAACTGAATATAGGTAAAAATATGGGCATAAATAAATAATTATTTTTACAAAGAGTTTATAAAGGTATTCTTTATGTGCGACAAAAGAAAATTAGAATTTAAATTGGTCCGCTGATTAAAAATGTTGCTCATCTCTGGTTTAAACAAATTTGTAAATATACTAGTTTAAAAAAATAAAATTTTTGTTTTGATTGGGACAAAGATTAGTGTCCACAAAGAAAATTAATAAATCCAGATTGAAATTTATTGAAATTTACATTTTGTTAATTTTTTAAGATATACATTTACTAATATAAATATATCTATATATATAAGCCGCCGCCCTAAGCTATACGAGGAAATTTGAAAATTTATTGATAAAGTATGTTAATGAGTATTTTAATTTCCATACCCAAAAGTGTTCTATTTTTATTTCCGCATAAAAATTTGAACAATAATGACTTTCATTATCTGCAATAAAAACAATTACAGATAATAAATGATAATCTGACATTAAAACTTATAAGAATAATTTATCGATAAATTTGTTTAACATCCAGTAATTGATTTTTATGTGGAAATCAAACTTTTAGGATGCAATAATGAAAACAGAGCATTGAACTAGAAACTTGAAGCATTAAATGGGGATTACGTGTTCACTTTTCGCATGGATTAATTTTGCAGATTAAATTCACCTGTGCCAAACACGTACTTATGATCGTTATTGTTGTATTTTCCTCATAAGACCTGAAACTTTGCAAATATAACCCCGTTATTGTTTACATTTTAATTAAAGAGGGTTACCACAGGGCAGATAATGAGCCCTCTCTTTGCCTAAGCACACAATGCAAATTCAAGTACGTAAATGGACCACAACTTTTTCGCATCCCTAATTTCTTAATGGGACTAATTTTTTTACGAGTTCCATGAAATTCAATTTCATTCGTGTTAATTAATTATGCAAATACATATTTTGTAAAATACCCCTGTATATATGCAAATTGTATATAAATTGATTTTCGGGGAATGATATGTTATTTTGCATTCTTTTTGCACTTTGAAAAATTAAAATGTTTCCAGGTATTGGAAACATCTTTATTTTGGAAATATATGTTTACTTTTAGAAATATGTATCTATTGAATTATATTTAGTAGATAAAAAATATTATTTATGTGTAATTAAACATTTAAAAATAGTTACGTTCTAAGTTAAGACTCTTCTTTAAATCTAATTAGTACTTTTGATTTCAATTGAATTTTAAGTATCTTTAAAATCTTAGCAAATGACATAAGAATTTTTGTGACAAATAGTAGTTTTTAGTATTAAAATAACGGAATCTTTAGTAATTAGACAACCTGGCGTATTATTCACATATTTTAGTTTTTAGGTCTTATCCTTGTAATGCCCGAATTTTCCATCGAATTGAGAATATTCAATAGTGATCACTCCCAGAAATAAGAATCTATAGGAAAAAATGCAATATTTAAAGCCTCTCAAAGTTAGCGGGCTTTTAGGCTCGATCAGGAGGCCCAACCAGACGCCTCCAGTACAAAATATAAATTAGTTTCACATAATAGATATTTATACAACAAGGTCGATAAGATATGTTTATCGACCATGTTTTATACAAAATTTTATGCATTTTTAAATAAATTTACACAAAAATACAAAAAAAACTTTGGTTTTATTAAAAAGTTGGTTAATCGGCTCTAGAATAAAAATTTGAAATATTTTGCATTCCTCTCTTACTCATAGCCGCAAGACATAGTTCGAAAATTTCCGATAGGTGGTTTATTTTGAAAAAAAAAAATCGTAAATAAATCGAAAAAAAACAACCCAGTACTAAATTAAGGTCTAAACACATACAATTAAGCGAAATATCACGACAATCTTGCACCATGCACTGTATCACTGATATTCCCGTGATAGCACTCATCATTAAAACCATATTTAAAAACCATAATCAACATTTAAGAAGAACTTTACTTTTTGTCATTTAATGTGAACAAATTTAATTTGATTAATAAATCATGGCCTACTTTATTACAGAGACTTATTAAGCCTTACTAAGATAAAAAATTATAATTTGTAGTAGTTGAATTTTGGTACAAAGTACTAATTTTGTGTATTTACACGATTTGTAATTGTTTGCGGGTATTGCATTATACTTTATTCAATACTGTACGTTTATGAAATAATTTATAGAAGAAGCATTGGCTACTAAAATGTACACATTTTTCAATAGAATTGTATAAACTGATTTAATTGGACTTTCTGTTTGAAGAAAATTCAGGATTTTCCTTCCAAGATATCCTTAATGAGAATTTAAAATAAATATCTGTATGTTAGATAAGTGGAAACTACTTTTGTTTCATTTTAACACTTACATGTATAAAAATGTACAGTCAAATTCCTAACATAAATATATATTTAAAGTATCCAAATTGCTTAGTTTATGCTTCTAAACATTCAACAAAGCCTTTAATATATGTTGTTCGAGTGATAAATTTTAATGAACCACAATTTATTCAGCAGGCGTCAACGCAGTGGAGAATCCTGGTGATTATCAGGCATCAATTTTAATTTGCAAATACATATGCAGAATGCATATTTAAAGCCACAATTTCCGCATCAAATCCCCGAAGAGGCGACGGGCGGGCGGGTTCCTGATCAGGGATTTCAATCACGATGCCATCATAATTTAGCCGGCGGGCGATGATGGAGTGTTTTGGCATGAGGATGAGAAGAAACAAATGCAGTCTACCGGAATCCACGTCAGGCACCACGTTGCCCCAGAGAAAGAGAGTAAATTCATTAAACGGGGCCCCGAGATCAGACAAACCCAAATAAACCGTGGCGGAGAAGCAAAACAAACTACGAATTCTAAAAATTTCGCCTATGATCCGATTGCAGCAGCCGGTCCACGGCGAGATGTATTTGATGTTCGTCTGAGTGTGTGTGTATGTTTGCAATGAATCAAGATTATTAATAAGGTAAACCACACACTTCTCAGCTCTCTCTCTCTCCCATTCATTCCTCATTGATGCTTGCTTAGGCTAAAACTTTCCATCAAAACTTTTCTAATTTTGTCAGTCTACCGAGCGAGCGATGACTGACGGAGATTTTGCCGAAAACAAAGTTGCTAACTAAATGGTAATCCTCATTTCTAATTAAATGACGTCAGTGATTATCAAGTATTGTTCTGTTTTGATTTTTCCTAAGAAATACAATGTAAGAAATTGACTTTCATTAAAGTTTAGTTATTTTTTAGAAATATTTTATTTTTTAATCACCATTATTGTCTGTCTCAAAATAAATTTATACAACAAGGACGATACAAATGTATAATTACACATTCTTCATAATATATGTAAACATGGAATTATTTTAATTCTAGATTTATAAATGAATAAGCAAACAAAATGGTAGGCGTGCGTTTTGGGTGACAGTTTTTTTTTTTCAAGCAGATTCTTGTAATTTTTTACAAACATTTGAAATTTGTGTTTTCACAGAGTCATGTGCATAGTTTAGTATAATTGGAACTCGATTTAATTTTTTTATTGGAAAATCAATTTTTATATGTAAAAAAGAATAATTTTCTGTGTATGATTAAGTATCACATTTTTTTTGTACAAATAATTATCAATTATTGTTTTAATTAAAATTTTATATTTTATATGCTGTCGTTTAACCAATTCTCAATCTTCTCTATTTTAATAGTTGTTAATCCGGGACATTATCAAAGTATAATTTTCATTTTATCAAAAGTAATTTTTTCTAATGACCTATTTAGGGACAGAAATAATGAAATAAGTCATCAAGGCACTAGTTCTGTCAAAAGAACAAATATGAAATAATATTAGTACAGTTTTTATCTTAAATGACAACAAGAAACAACAGTGACAACGTTAAGACTCTACCGCACTAGGGCAGCATAGTGCCACTTTAGTACACGCAAATTAGGGTTGTTAATCATTTTTATCGTAAAAATTCCAAAAAGGATAAAATTCTGAAACTATCATTCTCTAATTTTGAACTCATTATCAAAAAATCTATTTAAAGCAGTATTTAAAATAGAAAAATAAAATTTAATAATCCAAATGTCATTCGAGAGTCTAGTATAAATTACATATGTCGATGTTCCAAAACAACACCGTCTTAAATGCAAATATTTGTCAAAGGCAACTAAGTACATCTACCTCTGTGTCCTAGCGGTTAGCACCCTAGACATCCTCCTCGAGGTCTTGGGATCAAATCCCGGACGGATATTTTTCTAGCGCGAAAAAGTTTCCATTTGTGTATATCAATAATATTGCGAAATAATATTCATAGCGAATTATAAAAAATAAGTAATGGCGCAAACAAATAAATAAAATGGACGGATTGACTAGATCCGTTTTAAACTGGTCTAAACGCTATTAATTGACTAATAATACACTGAAAAACAAACAGTCACGTATAGTCTAACACCCGTTGGTTGAGGTTTAGACTACCCCTAGTTCCGTCGTGAAGGTTGTGGGAATAGTTTATTTATTTTATTTTAACTAAGTACATAAACACAATCAGAAACACGTCCTTCATACATGGAACCAAAGACGTGATTGATAGTGATAGGTCAAAATATTAGTTTCGAGAGTGGTCTAATGAATCTGTAGCATCCATACTTGATGAGGTCTACCTTATTAGATACTGTCCAAATTTTATCAAGATTGGATTTGTAGTTTGAGTTTGAAACTAACGTCTAAAGAATAGGCCTTCTTAGCAGGGATATTCTTTTCATTGGACTCGTATTTGAATCCAGAGTGTGAATTTTTCGAGTTTGGTATCAGAACGTAGTCATACTGGATCAAGTGTTAAGAATACAGAGGATTAATTACAAAATCGTAACCGAATTTGACGAATTTTGACATTTTTACAGAAGAAGTCATAACAAAAGATCACTTTTCTCTCAAACCCAGTTTTTTTATTCTGTAATTATGAGTCGAAAAGATCTAAAACTTTGGCATAGTTTATCCTTTTTATATTCTCAAACTAATTGAAGTCGATCGTATCTTACACTCTTCGATGAGATTGATTTCTTTCATTATTAACAATTTGCCAATACATTTTCCATCACAATAAAAACAAAAGAACTGGTCCGATTTTATTGAAATTTGGACAGTATCTAAGAGAGTGTTCTAAAGAGTGTTCTTTGGTAAAGTGAATTCATCGCGATTGAAGGCCGGATACATATCACACCATTCTTTATTTTCCTGCTCTCTTGTTAAATTGTATCATTATTGTTTTGGAACGTCGATATGTATAATTGTTCATTCAGTATAGGACGTTAACTTATCGCTTTTGGATTTTTTACAAATTGTAACTTATTAAACAGAAGGTAAATTTAGATTGCCCCATTTATTTGTATAAAAACCAGACACGGGGCGATTTGTTGGCAAACTGCTAATATTTTAATGTACCACCTAAATATTGGTTTAATATTAATTATTTCGTTGATAATTCTACACAATTATTAAACTTAAAATTTACGTTAGCAGGACCTAAAACCATATTTTTAAAATATTAACTCCAAATTGGCAACCAATTTTGAAATAAGATTATATAAATGTTGTTTGTTGAAGAAATGTATAGAAGTATTCACAAGTAATTGAAATTTCATTAAAAGCTTGTATCATTTGTGCAGAAATTCTATGATCATTACGAGAACGACTATATAGTTCATTAAAAGTATCACTACATTAATTTTGAATTTAAAAGATCATTAGAAAAGTCCTAGAACTGACGATTACCATTAATATTTTCGATAAACTTTCAACAAACTTGTAAACTTTTAAATATCTGTTCGCAATTTTACAGACCATTATTAATGTGAAGATTTTGTAACGAATTATTCAGACCAACATATAATGACGTCATTGAAGTCTCCTGTTAACATTTCAACAACCTCTCTGTTCAATTTGTATTATTTATATCATTTTAGAATATTTAATAATAAACTGAAACTCTCATTCGTTATCATATCAACATTCATCGGAAACTGCAAAGGAGGAGAGAGAGGCTCATTACTTTCACCATCACAACCACCATCCACCTCTGAGGCGGCGCACATCAGCAGTGTGTCACTCATACACAGGCACTGAATTCTAAGCACGGATCGATGGCCCGCGAGATACACAGAGAGTCGTCGTTGGTGAAAAGTCAACAGCTGTGTGGCGAAACTGTTTTACAGAGAGTTAGTTTTGAGGGCGGAAAATCGATACATCCAATTAGGCCGATTAATCCTCCTCTCTGGATTCTCGAGTGCGCTCACCTGGTCACCTCTAAGGACGCTAGCTAATAACACCCCAAAACAAGAACAAGAACAGCAACAAGAGTCGATAAATAAAACGGATTTATCACGTCCGGAAATAAAAAGCGAATTCTTTCTTTTTTGTGTGTTTTGAAGAGAAATTATAATCGCGCACACGTTGCTGCAAAACAGAAAACCGCAAAGAAAAAAAACCCGACAAAAACGGAAACAAAACCGAAATAATTACGCGCGCAATAAATAATACTTGAAAATAATAAAAATAAGGAGAAAAGAAAAAAAGAAATGTGGAAAAGTAAGTTTCCCCCGATCAAAGCGCGGACACGTTTCTCGAGCCAACAGAACCGGGTGAACACTAAAATGAAAAATCGGAAAATTTCGCCGCCTCTCATTTTCCCACACCAATACAATTACACACAACCTAAACGCATACTTTTCCGCGTTAATATACGATCGCGCACATAAATTTGGTTCAAACAAAAATTATTTATTTCTATTTTCACCGCCGCCGTCGCCGTCTGTTCCACTCAGAATCACTGTAGTGGTGGTCGTTGGACAGTTTAGACAACAGAAACCGGTTAGAAGGAGAGTGGACTTCTCTTCACCATTCTTTTGATACTTAAAATTCACTCAAAGAAATTGTCAGGTGAAATTATTCTCAAGTTAGAGAAATTTATGTGGAGATACCTGGTAATCATAAATATTTCTTTCTCAAAGTTTATTTAACCGTACAAACTTTGTTCTGTATAACAGTTTTTAAAGCACTATTAATTTTTTTAATGATTTATAATGAAAGAAAGAGTTTCAAATAAAAATATGTAGACGCAAGGTTCGTGATCTAAAATTTACTGATAAAAGAAATACTTTGAAAAATAACTGAACGTTGTAGGAAAGAAATCATCTGATCTCTCTTTCAGACAAATGTAACGTAAACGTTGTTTTTTTAAATATATACGTGTAAGTTATTGAAAAATATATAATCTTATATAAAACACGATCAATAAACAACTATTCAACAAATTGATCTTCGTTCAAACACTTGTTACACTCGTGATTTTAAAATTATTACCTTTAATAATGACTTGGTTATCAACGTTCTTATCAAATATTATTTTAAATTGATCTTTAGCTTCTAATTTTAGAGAAACAATTTTATACAGTCAACTCCCGATAGTTGGAACCTCCAAGAAAGCCTTAAAATACTTGGGATTTTCGAGGTGTTCAAATTATAAAGTGGTTAAATTGCTGTTACTCAAACTGCTCAGGAACCTTTTCTAAGAGAAAAGATACCTGAAATGCTGCAACGTAAAATTGCATCTTCGGATTGTCGAGTGTTGGACGCCGATGAGTTCGAATTGCCGCGTAGTTTTGGTAAATGGCAGAGGTTTTTTTTCGTTTGAATTACCGTGAGCACGAAATTGTATGGATTTAGTTTGAAATATCAAGAGATTTTGTGAGGAAATCGAGAGAGGTTTGAATTATCAAGAGTCTACTGTAGTTAGATATAAGTTTATTTAAAAAATAATTGAAAATTCTTAATTCTTTATCGAGTCTTAAGACTCGCATTAAAAAAGGTATAATCTACAAAGTTGTCAATAAAAAAAAGATTTTGGATTCTTGTTTCTGGAAGGTTATGGTACTTTTCTCAATTAAATAGAAAATTTCACCATTTTTTTACAGTAGTGTTAGAGATCTTTACAGCATGAATTTACCATGTAGTTTGACGAGCGCAGCAAGTTAAAATTGGTAAATGAGTGCTGTAATAACCTATTTCACATATGTTTGGAACGATATTTTGTGTAATTCTGAAAAAATATCAGTTAATCGATAATTACTAATAAAACCGTTCACATCGGTTTTTTCAAACTGTGCAACAACGACTCACAACGAAATTTTCATATGAAAATGATAAATTTGGTTTTAACAACAATAAAAAAAATTTGGTAAAACCGCACGCGTGCTGTAAATTAATCCGTTGCAGAACCAATTTGCGTTAAAAAGAGTCTACTTTTCGATATGGAATTTCACAATAATTTTGATTGTGGTATAAGTGTGTAAAGTCTGACATTTTTAAATGAGTGAAACGAGCGAGACAGAAGAAGTTATTCCAATTATTTGTTTCTTAGCCTGCGCCACCTCGAAACTCAACATGGTAATTTCATACAAAAGCTCACTGTCTTTACCGCCTTACCTTCTGTTCGTCTTAAATGTTTTGTAATAAGAAATTTCCAAATCGACACTAATCGCCATCTATTGGAAAATTTTTGAACTCACTTTGACAATAGTTAATTAAATTTAAAATTGAATTTTATCCTTAAAGTAAAGATCCGGAAGATGTGTCATCAATAAAATAATGGCAGTTATCAGATTTCATAGCAAACCTTCTTAAAATTTGAGTTTTACCAATTATTTAATTTTAAACCATTTATTTGCATTGGTATTGGTTTCGTGTACAAATATAATTTGAAGCACAATCCCATTATTATTTTTCGATAGGGTTTAGCACTATTGAAATAATCTGACATAACGACTGTGACTTCATAAGCCGATGATGACGTCACAAATAGTCACAAAAGTTAGTTTCTTTGTTTTTCCATAAAAAAATAAATAGTTTAAATTTCTGTTGTTAAAATTAAAGTCAACATAATAAATATGTTCAGTAATCATATTGAATCAGAATGACCCAAACGGACCTTACAGCCTCTCAAGAGAAAATCAGCTCGACCTCTTTGTTAATTAACCTTGACAAATACCACCTTTTCGCAATATTGTGAAATACGGCTGATTTTTAATTTTGTACAATAAATAACTAATTGAATGTTCTTAGACATAGGCTGACTTAGTGTTTAAGGCATTGCTTATATTCTTAGAAAACTCGAAAATACAATTCCCTTTCAATCAAAACGAAGTAATGGTTTCCACCCTAAATGAAGCGTAATAACCAGTGTGATTGACACATTTTGATCTATTTTTATGGATTCTTCTAATCTCCAAAACCCGTTAATTGAATTCGATCATTTAATCTAATAAAAATACCGCTACCAGAATATAATCAGTAAACATATTTCCAAAATTCCGACAAGTTGACATCACGGAACGAGCGACAGATGGCTACTTCCATGTATTCTAATAGAACTGGAGCAGGTTGCTCCCCATTTTGAAATGTCACGTATCTCATGGATTTTCCCGAAATTCACTTTTCTCTTTTTTCTTTCTTTCTTTCCTAGGCAGGTCGCTGTGTGTGCCTGCCTGATCGTAGACTAACCGTGTAATGGTGCATAGACGAGAGAGAGAAAGTCGGAGAGGCATTTCTTTTTTTAGAACATAAATTTATTGAAACAAAAATAAAGTCAATTTAGTTACTCGACAATATCCGACATTAGAATATTTGTGATATTTCTGTAACACTTCAAGTGCCGCGAGGGGACAGAGAGAGAGGAGAGGAGCACAGCACTGATGACGTCTGCCACTTTCAATTACCTGGATTACTATTTGGCTGACGTCTCCTATTCAATTGGACAGGGCGAGCGAGGGTGAATTATTGATCAATTTCTAGTCGAGAGCACTCTTATCTACCAACCACGTGTCCCTCCGTGCTCCCTCTTATCACAACTGTCCTCTCTGTTATGAACACAACACCTGTAATTTCAGGACAGATAAAATATAGGTCAATTTTAAGCACCACTTCAATTGATATGCTCATTGAATTTCGTCATACAATTATTTTTCATTAAAAATTTATCTTTTTTAACGTCAATTATAGAATTATTCGGTTGTGGATTTATTATTATTGTGGGAACACATGTCCTAAATGAATTTTTCTCTGTATTTTCAAATACAATTAATACAAATACAAATTAAGCTTTCAAGCCTAACCTCAACGTCTTGCCGGTACCGGAGAGCCATGCTTTTATTTCTATGCAGATGTTCTAGCATTATAATTTTGAATATAAAATATTATATACTTTATCGAATCTAAACAAACAATCTAGATTTGGTTAGGTAAAAACAGGTTAAATAAAAAAATGGCTAATTGGATTAGATGTATTTTTGGTCAATAAGAGGTTCATGAGTCATGCTGAATAAATTTAATGGATTTCTTTAATAATAAAGAAAAAGCACACGTGCTTAAAAGAATTCTTTAAAGCACTTTTGATATAATAACGAGTTTGACAGAGCAAAATTGAGTGTCATAATATCAATATTAAGCAACAAAAATGCATAAAATTCTNATAAGAGGTTCATGAGTCATGCTGAATAAATTTAATGGATTTCTTTAATAATAAAGAAAAAGCACACGTGCTTAAAAGAATTCTTTAAAGCACTTTTGATATAATAACGAGTTTGACAGAGCAAAATTGAGTGTCATAATATTAATATATTGATATTATGACAAAATAAACCACCCATTGGAAATTTTTTAACTACGCCATGCGGCTATGAGAAAGAGAGGGATGCAAAATATTTCAAATTTTTTATTTAGAGCTGCTTAAGTAACTTTTTAATAAAACGATTATTTTTTGTGTAAATTTATNATTGATATTATGACAAAATAAACCACCCATTGGAAATTTTTTAACTACGCCATGCGGCTATGAGAAAGAGAGGGATGCAAAATATTTCAAATTTTTTATTTAGAGCTGCTTAAGTAACTTTTTAATAAAACGATTATTTTTTGTGTAAATTTATTTTAAAAATGCATAAAACTTTGTATGAAACACGGTCGATAAGCATTATTAAACACTTGGGCCTTTTTTAAGGCACTCGCCACGCTCGTGGCTTAAAACAATTCTCTTGTTTAATAATGACTTATCTTATCGAACTAGTTGTATAAAAGACTATTTTAAATGGAGTGTCGAAAAATAAAAAAAAATTTTATTTTTATATAATAGTTAAATTCGCTCTATGGTCGAATGATTAGAGAACTTTTTAATCAAAGATTCCTATATTAGGTCAATTGAAAAGACCCCAGCCTACCATAGTAAACACATTTTTAAAGAAAAATTGGAGTTTATTAATTAGAAAATCCTTCTAGCCCCTTATTTTTGCCAGATCGGACGGGTAGTTTAGTTTTAATCGAATCTGAAACGAGCGTTTCAGCAGCATTTTGAGAAATGAAGACAGAACAATGTCTTCTGGTGATTCGATTCTTGGTTTTGGGAGATAAATCACTGAGCGAAATCAATAATTCTTTAGATACTGTTCAAAAGGACTTGTTTATAAACAGCAAATGTCAAATTTGACTTAGCAGTTTTTATTGTGGTTCCACGATTGTTTTTGTTTAACCATGTCCAAGTACGCCAAAAACTGTTCCCAAGGAGGGTAAAGTGAAAAAATACAGAACTTCGAATAAATAAACCTCAAATTGAAAGTGCTCTAGATATCTGTGATTATAGAGATCTAAAAACTCTGCATAGATTTTATCTTCGATTAGTATTGAGAATGAGACATCTATCCGCGCGAAGCCTGTCGCGATTTTTCACTTTTGCAACAAGCACACAGTAAGACTATTTCAAAGCAATGTTTAAAGCAGTTTAATCAAATTCTAAATAACTTTTTTCATCATTTACAGAACGAATCGACTCCATATGGATAGGAAAAAATCGTTCATTCGTCGATTTGCACCTCTTTCGTCGTAAAGGTCTAAATGGTCAAATTAGACTACGTAATGGTGATCCATCTTCTATGTTGTCTTGGCATGATCAGTTAGGACTATTTTCTTACGCTCGCTTTAAAACTTAACTACTAGTCCGATCTGGCAAAAATTTTAAAAGTAAGGTTTTAGAAGGATGTCAAAAACAGTTCAATTCAAATTTTTCAAAAAATGTGTAGTACTATGGTAGGCCGAGGACTTTTCAATTGGCCTGTTAACTTCAGTTTTCAAAAAGAGATTTTGAAAATAAAATACTTTGAGGGCGAAATTTTATAAAAGCACTCACTGCGAACATGTGCTGTGTCCATTTTTTCTCTCACCCATTTTTGTGTGAGAATTTACAATTGAACCTCTAGTTCTAGAGATATCATTTTATAAGTATTTACATTATTAATTTAGTTTTGTGCACTATATTTAATTAAATAAATATTTAATATACAAATTTCTACAAACTGCAATACATTATTTATTTATTCGCATAAATAATAAATACGTTTTCATTGTCATATACAAGTAAACATAATTACAAATTGATGATCATTTAAATATTAGATACAATTCCAATAAGAATAACGTATATTCTACATCATTCTATCAATTTTATTAATTAGTTGCAAAAAGATGGACGTGTTCCAATCTCTTCAATACGAGTCTTATTTGTGTCGAGTTTTCGGATTTAATTACTATACATTTGAGTCAGGGAAAGGACTGTCATGTCGATTATGGGACTCTTTGAAATCATTTTTAATTTTATTTATTTGTGTAGTTTTATGTTGGTGCATTGTGATTGAATATATAAAATCTGTTGAGCTCGACTTTGAAAATGATAGCTTCTCTATTGTGATTTCAACTTCATTGATCTCAAATGTATTTGAGATATTATCCCTTACCATTATCTGTTGGGATTTATTTAGAAAGAGACATAAAATAGTTAAATTTGTAAATTTTATCAATGAAATTGATAGTAAATTGAAGTGTTTTAGTGATATCAATAATGTTCATCTAAAGTTTAGAAGAAAAAGTAATATAACAATGGTTATTTTTATTGTTATAGACTTAATGATCATAGTTCCAAGTTATAACTTTGAAGATAGTTTATACATGATGTTTATTAAAACTATATTGATTTATAAGTCAATCTTAATTGAATGCAGTACACGTTTATATATCGTTTATTTGATATTAATTCATGATCGACTTTCTCTTTTAAGTAAAGTTTCAAAAATCAATAAAAAAGATGTAGAATTGCTTAAAATTTTAAACAAACTAATATTATCATCACGAAAGTTTAACGATATTTTCCAGTTGACTTTTATGAGTTTATCTGTTCGCATATTTTTCTATATGGTCACTTTATGTTATGGTTTGTTTTTGATAGTTTTTGAAAATAAATTCACGACTTTTATCTTTATATTTAGTTCATCGATCATTATGTTGATTATTTATGCTATTCATTATGCAATTTTGATTTTTATCACAGAGAAAACTTTCAATTTATTAACACATTTGCAACAAACTGAAATATCTCCTTTGAAAGACTCATTACTTATTCAAAGTCTGTATAATAAGGACCAGCAGTTCTTCAACTCTTGTGGATTCTTTGATATAAACTGGAAAATTATTTATATGGTAAGTTTTGATTTAAAATCTATTTAGTTGTTAATCATTGTCTCTATTTTCAGATATTTGCTGCCACAGTTACCTATATATTTGTGTTGATGCAGTTTCAAATGCTACGATAAGAAATGTTTCTTAAGATTGGCCTATAAAAGGATAATTCTGTTTGCTTTATCAATAAAAACTGAGAACATTCACAATAATGTATTTTCCCAATTTTAATATAAAAAGTATTTGTTTTCATTAATTTATGCTTCAATAAAAAGTGAAACTTTTCTAAATGAAACATAATAATCACCACGGCTTGAAAAACTGGAAACAGGAATGAAAAATGTACTATAGAAATGAAAAGATAAAACTTCATTCACAAATACATCTTATCATTCGACTTCTTCTTATTCTAGTCTGAAGAATGAAACATCAAAATGTTTCATTAAATTTCAGTCACTATATTTATTGATAATAAATAAATTAGCAGTGACGTCATATNGAAACAGGAATGAAAAATGTACTATAGAAATGAA
>JXOV01006310.1:0-16152 GCA_001014945.1 Clogmia albipunctata
ATTATGAGTAATGTTTGTTTGCACGACAAAGATGTGCATAAATTTTACAAATAATAAAAAAAACACATATTTTACAAATTATAATTAAAATGACACGTCAATTCTTCAGGTCTACTTTTCTTCCAAATTTAGCATGAAATTCAAAACCACCTTCTTGTTTGGAATTTTGACAGTCTCGATCATCAAAATTGAAAGTAACCCAGAATATCTTTACAGTAAAAAAAATCAAATTGTGTTAAAACATTTCACAGATAAATTGGACTAAATTTATGGAAAAATTTAATATATTAACCGACTTCTGTTCCAAAATACAAATGGATTTAAAATTCGGCTCAATTGTGTAAATACAATCAAAAATTAAGTAACGCAATCAGTTCATATTTGACGCATTTTATATCATTTAATTTCTGTTTCTTAAATTTGGCTATAAATTACTTAAATAGAACTGATGGAAGTTTTAACTTTTTAATTAAAATATAAAATTCTAATTAAATTTTGCATTTTTATTGCACAAAATTGATATTCTGACACTAAAATTTATTCTGCTAAAGTCGTTTTGATAGCACAAGTGCTTTAAAGGATTCAGTACAGCACTACAACTTTTTCATTGCAATTGGGAATCTGTTCCATTTTAATTTACAGAGTAATCCGAGCGGTTATTTATCTTTAAAATCCAAATTGCAATCTCGATTCTCTTAGTTAGTTATACTTTAATGATTTAACTGTAAAACTGATGGTCTCAACTCAAATAGAAAATTTTAAGTAAATTTTACATATAAGATTTCCTAAGTGCAAGTAAGAGAAAACAAGATATATCGTCCTACATCTTCTCGTGGAATAACAAAACGAAACAAAAACAATATAAGGGGGCAAACTAAATTTTAATTTAAAATTTGTTTTTAGATTTTTTGTTAATTTATTTGAAAATGCATAAACTTGTGTATAAAACATGATCGATAAGCATTATTAAAAACACGAGTCTTCTTTAAAACGCTCGCTATGCTCTTGGCTTTAAAGGACCCAAGTTTTTTGTAATGACTAATCTTATCGACCTGGCAGTATAAATAACTATGACTGAGAATAAACACTACACCATTCAAATAATTGTTATTAAAATCTGTTCGTAAATAATTTTAATAGATGATTTTCCATTTGATTTATAAGAATTATTTTCAATAAAATTTAAATTTCAAACTCATATCCAACATGGTCTTGAGATAACATGAAATAACCAAGAAACGAACAACCAAGATGATTTTAACACAATTCAACATGGATTTTATTTACTTACATATATAAAATTGTCAATTTGACTTGATTTTATCCAAAATCCAAATCAACATTTATAACAATAGATTAAAATGAAAACCAAAATGGCAACTCTACAGCAATATTCTCCCAGATACTCACGTTTGTATTTGGAGCTTTTCATCCTCACACAGAGGACAGCAATCACCATAATTATAATCACAATTGAGGCCGCCGCACATGCCACCATGAACCAGGTCTGTCTGTAGAAAGGCTTGTGCTGCAAATAGCCGTACTCCAGATACAATTTCGACGGAGTGATGATTGTCTCTTTGGCATAAACTGGAAAACTGATTCCATACTTGTTGTAGGCGATTACTCGGAACGAGTAGGAAGTAGAAGGCAGCAAGGTTTGGAAGCTCACAGAAAATTCTTGCATTGGTCCACTCGTTGTTCGGGCCACGGTTTCCCAACGAAGATCGTCTAAAAATTAAATTAAAAGTTAATATTTATATATTTAAGAATAAGTTTCATAGACATCAATGATAAAACGGGTGCATTTTATGATTTTTTGGAGAAATATCTTTAAAAAATGTTACTGATTACATAATTTAAATTTGTTTGAAAAAAATAATTAAAAGAAACTCAGCAATCGTCTCGTGTTTCCTATTTCTTACGTGGGTGGTCTGATAAGTAATTAGCCTATCATAGAAAAATACCAAATTTCAGGAAAGTAATGATATATTTTTTTAACATAATATCCTTTAGCACAATACACTTATTCCAGTGATGTTATACTATTTTGAATTCTTATCAAAAACAATTTTCCTGAATGTCAGCAAAATAGACTTCATAAATGGGGATAACTTCCTTATTTATCTCACGATTTCAGCCAAATGTTTGCCTTTTCCAACTCTGGAAGCAGAAAGTAGTCGAATAGGAGGCTTTACTAAATAATATAGAGGATGAAGAACCAGCAGTTTGGCCAATTCCGGCCATGTCAAACGGAGAGGTGTGAGAATGAACTTCTTGTCAGAAGTTAGCAATGTTGTTGTTGTTCGCTTTAGCTGCTTCGATTCGAACGCAGCCTCTGCAGTCCATCCTGACCGCCCATTGCCTTTACCCACTGTTCTAGGATATACACCACCCCCAGGGAGGACGTCCAAAGCGCTATTGGCTTGAGTGTCGTTTGGGTTTGGGGACACGTGAAGATGTGGTTGGTTGAGATACTGTCTGAGAAATGGGGATTTGCTAGTCCTTAGTTGTGCCAGTAGTCTTCTGGTTTGCCTGGGGAGCTTCTTCTCCAAGTCATCCACTTGGGGCGCCAGTTGATCTATTATCTTGTTGTGGTNTTCTAGGATATACACCACCCCCAGGGAGGACGTCCAAAGCGCTATTGGCTTGAGTGTCGTTTGGGTTTGGGGACACGTGAAGATGTGGTTGGTTGAGATACTGTCTGAGAAATGGGGATTTGCTAGTCCTTAGTTGTGCCAGTAGTCTTCTGGTTTGCCTGGGGAGCTTCTTCTCCAAGTCATCCACTTGGGGCGCCAGTTGATCTATTATCTTGTTGTGGTGTCTTTGAGATAGATATGTTATGTTTAGACTTTTGAGACGTGTATTTTCTTTTTGTTCTCTGCCAGAGTCTGTAAATGAGCGCTGCCGTCGAGATTTGTGGTATATCTATTGTTGTGGAAGATTGTTTGTTTTTTCATCCTGTTTGGTGCTGATTCTGTGGTTATTGTATTAAGTGGGTTTTCGAGATTTAGCGAACGAAGTCTCAGAAGTTAGCAATCGGTGAGCCTGTTGCGCCGACTGGTTTTTCATTTCCAATATTTATCGAGGATAGATTTGTAGTTTTTTAAATGCCTACCATGTAATGTATTTAGAACACTATTCAACACTTTCAATCTGTGGTATAATGATATCAGGAATTTTTAAACCCGTTTTCAGAGATCATCATCGATCGAATTTGTTCCTTTTCATTTATAACATAATTACCAAAATTACAGCTTTCACTCGTGAATTAAAAAAAACTACTTGTCCGATTGATCTTAAATTTTGGCAGTAGTAGTTTCGAAAAGTTCAAAACGATTATCAATAAGTAATTGTAGCGGTAAACGGCAAGGCTAATTATTTATCAGACCACCCACGTAACTAAGCATTAAAAATGATTTATAAATTAACTTTATTGATAAAGTACACACTGTCGACTCTCTATAATTCGAAACTCGAGGGAGAAACTGTCGAGTGTAGTCGCCGATGAGTTCTATTTTGTTAATAATGTTTTTTTTTGTTCGAATTACCGAAAGTGTAGAATTCATTGATTTAGTTCGATTTTGTATGGAATTCCTGATAACTTTGAATTATGGCGGGTTGGAATTATCGACAGTCAACTGTATTACAAAATTGAATTTCTCATTAAACTTCATTTTAATTGTGAATCAGTTTTATATAAAAATTTATCTAGTTTTCAAAACAACCAAAACATCTATGAAATTTTATAATAATTCTAAATAAACAGTAACATTTTAAAAGACATTCTCCATTAATTGTTAGTCACAAAAGAGCAAAATGAACGGCACAAATGGCAATTCCCAAGCGTGATACAATAAAAAAAAGAAAAATAAAGTGAAAACCAAATGAATGAAGAGACACATCAATTTAAAATCAAACAATTAATTTGCAACATTAATGACAACATCAAGTAACTGAATGCTTGTGAATGTGCCTTTGGAGGACAATCTACTTACAACCGGTTAGAAAATGTCCCTTGTCTGTGGGGCCATTTCGTGGTGGAAGGGTCGGCAATTTTTTTATTTTAATAATTGGATAGATAAAACATTATTAATTTTACTATTTGGAATACAAAACTACCACAAATTAAGTCTCACCTCGTTTCTTGCTCTCGATATAATATCCCAAAATAGGTCCTCGTCCCGACGGTCCATTTGTCCAAATCATGTCCACACTGGACAAGGTCTTCGTCAGTACCAATTCTCTAAGAGCAACTGGAGATCCATCCTGCGGCCCAGTGGTGATATTTCCACTCAATGGAGGTCCATAGTCGATTGTCTGAGCTCGAACCGTGAATGTATAAGTCACTTCCTCTTCCAGATTTTGTACAAGAAGGAACGTTCCGGTAACTTTTTGCTTGACTTGTTTGCTAAACTCTGAAAATGAATAGGAATAATTTGTAGAAACAATTTTTGATCTGAACTTAATATCTTTTAAAGAATAATTCTTTAACTTACTCTCATTTTCCTCTGTAGTTTCATAAGTGACAATATATCCCAGAATTTCCCCATTCCTCTTCTTCGGTGGATCCCAAGACACTTTCAAACTTTGCATTGTAATGTCGGTAAATTTGAGATTCGTTGGCGGTCCTGGAAGACCCTGGAGCGTCTTGACTGAAATTGGAGTAGATTTTGGACCATCTCCGGCCGGATTAAAGGCCAGAATTTGAATTCTGTACTCGGTATATTTGTCCAAGAAGACGAGACTGTGTGCTGTCGTCGTGGCTGGCACCACTTCAATCTCTTCCTCGTGTTTTCTGCCTTCTTCCAGCTCTTGTGGAGATTTCGTCACCAAATAGAATATTTTATAGCCCAACAGGTCTCCATTTTGGGAACTCTGTTGCGGTGCTTTCCACCTCAATCGGACTTCAGTCGAGGAAACAGATACTCCTTCCACTCCTCTTGGCTCTCCCGTCGGAACTGCTTCTCCAACATAAACTGCCACTGGCGGAGATGGTGGACCAGTTCCTTGAGAATTGAATGGTAATACTACAATCTCATAGTTTCTGTCCTGTGTCAAATCAGCCAAAATTATCGATTCACTGGTTATTCCCATAATATCCTGTTTTGGAGTAGCCTGTAAATTAAATAAAATTATTGCAAATTATTCATGATTTTAGAAAATACATTATTATTCTATTAATGAATATAATTTTATCATTACATTTCGTTAGGAGACAATTGGTTTGTTTTGAACAAAATAAGTAATCTTTTAATAAATTAAATTTTAATTGAACCAAAAGAAAATTTATTATTTTTATGACTAGCGATATATATAAAAACCGTTTAAAATCCTCAATTCGAGGAAAGTTGTCTCCGTATACGTTGTCATGGCGATGAAATGTCGTTAATAAAAAATTGACGTAGACTGTCTCACAAATAATTAGCCTAACATGGAAAAAATAGTTTTAGAAAAAGCAATGTTTTACTTTTGAATATAATGTCATTTTAGTTCTCCGTGTTAGTCGTCGTGGAACTGCGATAAAAAAAATTACATCAATTTTGATAGTTTACATTGAGTAATAAGAGTCACTGTAAACAATATTCAGAAACTCTTAGATTTTTCTCCCTAATTGCCCATCCTAAAACAAGATTCCATTTACCGAGTGATATCTTTTTCTATTTCTGAAAAAATGTGCCGACACGTGAATAACTAATTTCGTAGACATTTTGACAGTAACTATGTACAGTTTCCCGATAATTCCAAGTAATTTAAAGGTCTCTTAGAGGTTGAATCTAATTAAAAAACAATTCATTTTGCCATAGTAGTACCATACGACTCGAAGCCCAATTATTTGTTGGACAGCCCACGTAATTCATAATAATAAGTACGATAATTGCACAGATCCACTTTTAATAATCATCATGCCCATATGGTTTATTTAATTCAAAATTTGTATTTGATCTTATTGATTCTTCTGTATTAAATTGTGATTTAAATATGAGTAAAATAACTTTTTAGCGTTTTAAGTAAATTTGTTGTGCTTGAGAATGAAGTTAAATTTAATGCCCAAAATCTTGCCCTTTACACCGTTTGGTTAATCTTCAGCATAAGTTTTGTAATGCTTGGGAAAGGAGCTCCCGAAACTTATCCCAGCAACAGGTAGTGTAAAGAAATCTATCTGAATTTACTGCTCGCTTTTCAAATTAAAGTAAAAAGTTTTTAAATTTAGGGCATTTTATATTCATTAAATTCTATTTTCCTTAATATACAAGTAACCACTGTTCGCAATTGTTTTAGAAAATAATATAAAAAAAGTTAAATTTTGATAACTATTTAACAAATTCGTATATAAGTTTATATAATAGTTTCCTCTTCCAAATCAACACTAAATTGTAGACAATATCCCGTAAAATAATTCTTTTAACAACAGTAATTAAAATAAAAAAAGACCCACCTGAAGTGCTGTTGGGAAATCGGAAATAGGTTGGAAAATGACCCTGTATCCGCCCGTTAACGAATCTCCATTCCAGTTCCCCTTCTCCAGTTGATTCCAATGAACTCTGACACTGGTCGTTGTGATTGGCACCACCTTTAACCCTGCCACCGCTTTCGACGGTGCAGCAGGCAGTGTCCTCACCTCAATGCTCTCCTTGCTGAAACTTGACGGCCCCAAGTCATTTGTCGCCTGAATCCTAAACTGATACGTTGTGTACGGTTTCAAATTAACCGCTGTATAAGAAGTAACAGCTGGATCAACCCGTTCCGGAAGTGACGTCCACGGGCCCTCATTCTCCCTAAACTGGACCGTATAATACCGAAGTGGGGCGAATCCATCTCGACCCGGTGTCCAACTAAAAGTAATTTGCTGACTTTGCACTTGACTTTGACTAATTTGGGGCACTGAGGGGGGTTGCGGCTTCTCCCTATTATTTGTCGTGTAGACCAACGCTGTTGCGGTTTTACCCCAACCCAAACGCGTCTGAGCGGTGACACTGAAAATGTAGTATCTCTCCGCCAACATTTGGGTCGCCCTAAAAGTTCTATCTGACGGCGGAAATTCACGGCTAAAGTTCAAGCTACTTGAACCGTTTAAAGAATACGTCACTTTATACGCCAAAATTTCACCATTCGGTTCTTCTGGAACATCCCAAATAATTCGAGCCGTACTAAATGACACATCAGGGAATGACACATTCGAAGGCGCTCCTGGACTGTCTTCAAAGGTTTGAACACGTACAGCTGGAACACTCAATTCACCATCACCTAATCGGGTATAAGCCAACACTTGCACATGATAAACCACAAACTTTTTAAGCTCTGTCAAAGTTGTTGTGTACGTAGAATTATTCGAGATAGTTTTATAAAGCACTGGTCCACGTCCTGCAGCTCCGTAAAACACTTTATACCCTTCTATTTGCCCATTTCTATGCTCTTTCGGAACTTCAGCCCATCGTACCACTATAGTTGTTGAAGAAGTAGAATTGGCTTCAACTTGCAAAGGTCCGAACGAAGGTACAGCTTCTCTGGTCCTTTCCACAGCTTTGGGACTTGTCGTAGAACATCCTACATCATTACAGGCAGTCATGATAACTTCATAGACAGCCCACTCTTCCAGACCATCCAAGACATGAGAATTCGCTGTATGATCTTCAATGAGAACACTTAAAGGAGGCCTCTTAGAGTCAGCACTGAAGTAAGTTATGTTATACCCTCTAGGGTTTCCGAACCACTCGGTTTGTTGAAGTGGAATCCACCTTACCCTTAATTCAGTCGCACTCATAGCTCTTACCGTAACATTAAACGGAGGATGCATGGGTCTGGCTTGTATAGTCTGGAAATCCTTCGTAGGTTCTGACGGCTCTGAATGTCCTACAACATTCGTAGCTATCAGTCGAAGCCTATATGGAGTGAAAGGTATTAGCCCTGTAACTGTCAAAGTCGAAGCTTCCGGATCAGACACTTCATACACAATAAACCATGTCATATTCCTTGCAGTTTGAGCTTCCACAGTCCATTTAGTAATTGAAGAGTTTCCATCAAAACCTGGGGTAAACTGAAGTACCACAGAGAAGGCTTCAATATTCGATAAGGCTAATTGAGTTGGCGCAAGAGGAAGAACTGGTTCTACACCAGATTGTATGGTAGCTGACTTCGCTATCCCCAATCCCACTTTAGTAAAAGCAGTAACTTCAAACCAGTAATGGGTAGTTGCCACTAGTTCATTCACGTTTAGGCTTGTTTGAGTGGCTGTTAGGTTTGAGATTTTAAGAGTATTGGGCTGATCTTTGATTTGATATCTCACCCTATAACCTATTAGAATACCATTGATATTCTTCGGGGGATTCCATATGACTTTAACAGCTCTATCTGATACATCATCAAAGTGAAGTGCAGATATCTCGTCTGGAACATCTTCCTTCGTTTTAACTAAAACTGGGAAACTTCTTACACCATCTCCTGGATCAGTGAAGCACAAAACTGTAATGTTATATTCCGTGAACTTATCTAAGCCACTTAATAGAGCATGTTGCTCTGCCAAGGGATCTAAGAGACTCGGGGGAACTGTCATCATTTTCTCTTCGAGGTCTACCTCTTCCCCATCAACGATTCCTATCCTCCAAGCTTGAATCTTGTACCCTTGATTGATTCCATTGATTTGTTGAGGATTTGGAGGCTTCCACGACACTTTAACACTTGTAGAATTCGCAGCTTTTACTTGAACATTTGTCGGTGGTGCTTCTGGAACTCCTTCTTTAGTTTTGATCTTAAAACCTTCTGTATAAACACCAACCCCCATATTATTATACGCAGCTATTTGAACAATATAGTCCTTCCAAGTAATCAAATCCTGGATTAGGTAGTTCCTTTGAGCTTCATTTGTTATATTGTGGTAGTTATAAGGACTGTCATTATAGCCTGAGAGCCTATATCTAATAATGTATCCTAAGATTTGTCCATTTCGATGTTCTTCTAGCGGAGGCTGCCATTGAGTGATAATTTCCGAAGAAGACCTTGCGGTTCCTACAAATCCTACTGGCGGTCCTGACGGTGACTCTTGTGGAAGATTAATGATATTACTAGTTTCAGACTGAGATCCTTCTCCCACTTTATTAACGGCACTAATTCTAAACTGGTAAGACGTGGCTGCTTTAAGGCTTTTTAATAGAATCCACCTTTGTGAGGCTGAAACATTACTAAGAGCCGTTACCCAGTTCAAAAATGGATCTGGAATGGGTCCTGTAATATCCGTTAACTCAGACACTTCCCGCTTTTGGATGATAAAGTACAAAATAGGACTATTGCCATCGAAACCTGGTGTCCAAGAAACGTTTATTGCTCTCATATTCATCATATCAACTCTCTCCGCTTTGGCGTTTGTTGGGGCAAATGGAAGTTCTATAACACTTAAATGAGCAGACCTAGTTTCATTTCCTCCTGGCGAAGTCACCATACAGGAGTAACTTCCCACGTCTCCCGCTCTAACCGCTTGAATCTCTAAACTTCCATCAGCTTGAACGCCAATCCTTTGCCCATTCAATATTGGCACCAATTGTCCCATCCCTTTGTACCAATCAATGTTATAGGGAACCGTTGGATCGCTCGACACTTTACACTGAAGGAGAGCTGTATGTCCCAATAGCACTGTTGTATCCATTGGCGGTTGAATGATCTGTGTTCGAACTGAAGAAAACACGCGATTTAGAATTTGCAAACAATATTTATCGACTTTTTGCAATCACAAAACAACAATCTACAAACTAAACCACGGACTTACCCATAACAGTGAGATACGCTTCTCCGGTAACAATGCCCGCCTCATTCGCTCGGACGCACGTGTATAAACCAGCGTCCGATTCCCGAGTATTCGATATTAATAAATCACCAGATTCCAGGACTTGAACACGACCAGAAATCTCAACCGGTTCCGAACCTAGATTCATTTCAGTAGAAAAGGGTAAAGCCACAATAATTGGTTAATAAAGCCACTTCAACAGAACACACAAATATTTTAGTTAGATCATTCCTATTTATTTTATTAGCACATAGAATGCAGTAGTCGACACTCAATTAGAACTTTGTACATTTTAAAGATATTTTATTTAAAAATATAAACACAATTTTATCTACGAATGTAATCTTTGTCATTCATTTTAGAAATTAAAAAACCATTTAAGTTTTGTATTTGATATTATTTTTTAATTTTATAATTAAAAATAAATATATCATAATAATGAAATGTGTAAAATGAAGGTTATATCTATTATGATAAAAACAAATTCTAATAATAAAAAAACCAACTCACACATAACTAATATTTCTGCAACTCAATCAGTAAATATTTTCCAAATTCTTAATTCACGGCTGCTTTTCTACCAAATTTATCTTAAAATAGAAATTCAAAGCCACTATGTTTGGAAATTGTTTTATGATTTCGACAGTCCGGATCCTCAAAATCGAATGTAGTAAGCCAGAATAATAATTGTCCAATGAAAAAAAAGTTTGTTTTATTACAACTTTCAAATAAATTGGACATTTATTCCAAACGAAAAAAGTCAATATAATTACCGAGTATTCCATAATAAAATGAATTTACCGACAATTGATTATGAAATTCTCTTGTCTCTCAAAACATTTTGCACCCCATTTGTGAACTTAAAGATAATGTTTTTAACGAAGAAATGAGTGTTAAATACTAGGCTTTAGGCGACCTCCGAAAGAAAAAAAAATTCACCCAAGCATGACATTTTTTTTGCAGTTTCCTTAAATATTCACTTCAACATAATTAAAAAAATATTTACCGTTACGACGGTTTTTATTTGAATAAGTATTATGTTTTATTTGACTGTTATAACAGCCTAGATTAAATTTTGTACAGTTATTTACTCCAAATGACTTTTTTTCACTAGTGAAATATCATTAGTAAGATAAAGTGACTAATTATGAAACTCAAATCGATATCGAAAAACTAATTTTTCGGTACGAAAGGGAAAAAAATATTGGTTTATATTTAATAACAAGAAAAAGATTTATATTACAGAAAAAAAAATTAAATTGAAGAGTAACAAAATTAAAATTACATTAAAATACAATCATTCACACTTTTATAAATTCAATTCGACAAATATTAGTATGTATCAGTGTTAATTTTTTGAATACTTTCTATGAAAGTCTTTGTTTCTAATTAAAAAACTTTATTTTAAAGTTAATTTATTTTATTAAAATAACTACTCAAACTTATATATACACAGGAACCAATTTCCAAAATTACCAAAGTTTTTTTTTATTTTATATTATTATAGCACTCATGGCACAATTTTGAATCTCACCTTAATAACAAATTAACAAAATATTAAATTTTAAATGTTAGAATGCAAATTTATCTAATCATCAAATGTCTTTTATTTTAAAACTGAACTAGAACATAAAGAAATTAATTCTCAAAGATATTTACATTAATATATGAAATTATTTTCCTAATTGAATGTCCACTACACTAATATTGCGAGAGAAAAAAAGTTAAAAACCTACCATTATAGATCCAAGTGATATTGGGTGTTGGAGCACCTACTGCTCTGCACAATAAAGTGGCATCCTTTCCATCTAAAACAGTCATATTCTGGGGTCCTTGTTCTAAAATTGGGGTCGACGCTGCAAGTTCAAATACCAATTAGTCCAATTCATAACTACAATTTAAAGAAATATAAAAACATTGTCTGACAACTACAAATAGTGATAAACAGATGATCATGCGTGGTGTTTACAACTTAACAAATAACCGTGTATTTTGCATAACACAAAATCTAAAAACTGTGCTCATTAAATATTGAAATTAAAGGGAATTTTGTGTGCTGTGCTTCGATCCAAAAATCCAATTTTCATCCTTACTGCCTTGATCGTATACAAATTCTCGTTCCCGGGCACTGATCGCGTTCGACGCCCTCACCCGAATTATCCTGGGCTGGGCCAACCTCTTATTTCTCATAAATAGCATTTTCATGTCCACATAACTCGACTTGTCTTCCATTCGGTAATGCTTCTTGCTGATGCGGTTAGTCTTAACTAGGTGATCGGCTAGCGTTCACAAGTTACACATACATTTTTATTTTAATATTATATTATATAACATTCAAAGGCATTTATATACATAATGAATATGATTGTTGGAAATGTACACTTCAAATTGTTACTGAGGAATTACTTTTCTCATTCGAAAAATTCATTTCAATTTTTTAAATGGTTTATATTCAAATATTGAAATAAAGGGTGTTTTGTCAAACAAATAATTTAAATATATAGAAAATATGAATCATTAACTGCTAATTTGTTAAGTGAATCATAAAGTACATGTTATGTTATATTGAGTTGAGCATTAGAGCCACACTCGAGAGCAGTAGCTCACAAACATACAAAGAACTTCTCTATAATCAATTATTGGTATTAAGATTTCCTATCATGATAAAGTACATAAACCAGTAAATTATGGACTAACAAATAGTCTCTAGGACAACGCTTGTAGAACCATATCCTTTTCATCTACTCGTATCCTCGATAACATTAAGAATTCCAGCTTTAAGGCCTTGAATCTGTTGTAAAACATTGGAAAGACATTATCGTTTACGTATCGTGAAAGAAAAAAGGCTTAAGAAGTTAAACCTCAAGATCATGATGCTTATTTGTGATCACCTCTATTACACGTCTGAGATGCATTTCTTGTTAAACCATCGTAATAGTTGCACTAGCCTTGTTTTCGAAAAAGTAAGATTCACTGACATCGCTAGCCAAAAAACTGTACCAAGACATATTAAGGAAGGAGAGGCTTTTTCCAATAACCACTTTTGGATTTTTCGAGCTCAAAATAAGAAAATTCTGCTTATAAACATATTTTATATCAACCTACAATAATTTCAAGTAAAGTATATGGTCAAACAAGCGTTGTCGTGCCTGATGTATTATTCTATACATAACTTATGTACTTTATTATTCAATTAATGAATTAATAATTATAGATTCAAAACTCTCTCATATATTTAATTTAAAACTTGCGTAAATTTAAGGACACAATTTATTGACATTTAATTAATAATTTATAATTAAATAAAAAAAAAATCTTTCAATTTTGAAATGAATTAATAAAACCTATGGATCAATATATTAAATAGTATTGAATATGGACAATATTTTGAACAATTTAATTTAAATAAAATTTATTAGAATAATTTCAATATTATAAATCAAATGTTGAACAGTTTTTATTACAATTCAAATTATTAAAAGATTGCATTCTACTGCCTTTATTATTAAATTCAAAACGAGCAACAATTTTCAATGTACCGCAGATTTCTTTCTGTTCATAAACGCAACAATTAAATTACAATCTGATACTCACTTTTGACCTTAAGCCAGGTGTAGGAAGTGGTTTCACCCGCCTCGTTCGAAGCCAAGCACTGGAACATTGCGGAATCGTCCATTGTCATCTTCTTTATCTCCAGCGAATTATCTTCTTTGACCGAATACTTTCCAGAGGCCAAGTCCAGCGCTTCGGCGTTCCTAAACCACACCACATAGGGCTTTGGTTCCCCTAAAACATCACAGGGCAGAACAATTTTGGCACCATAATCGCCCAACGTTTCACTTCGAAGCGGCGTAAAAAATGCTGGCGGTTCATGAACTGTTATCGACGCCACCGACACTACATCATCGTAATTGCTACTTTTGAGCCTAACATGGCAGCTGTACTCTCCCGTGTGCGTTAAATTGGCATTCAACAGAGCTAAAGTCCTATTCCAAGGGTCATTTAATGTGTATTGCACTCCAGAATTTTCTATCAAAATTCCATCCTTCATCCACAGCGTCTCCAATTGATACAGAGGCCTGGCATTCGCTATACATTGCAATTCGGCCACCTTTTGACCCCTGACCAACTTCAAACTGTTCGGATGTACGATAATCTTCGGCAAGATTTCCGAATTGAGATCATTGACATCGATCTGGGTCACATTCAAATGAATAAATACACTATTCTCCTCTTTCCCTAACTGCGGATTCAGTACCCTAGCTCGGTACGCCCTCTGGTCATCCTCCTCCGCATCCAGTATTATTAACTGGTTCTCCAGCGTTATTGCATACTTTATATCGTAATTTAAAGGTCCCTGCTCTGTTTGCCATTGTACTGATGGCGGTGGCACTGATTCTATTGGCGGCAGATTTAACACTGCTGGTTGACCTGTCTGCACAGATACTCGAAGTTCTGTCAGGTCTTCAAATAAACCCATATCTGAAATAAAGAATTAAAAATTAAAGGCACAAATGTAATGGCACAAATGTAAATTAAAATCAATTATATCCATTTAAAGGCTTGTACTGAAAACCATAACTAAGCTCAAACTTTAATTTATACTAGAAAATATATCTTTTTACGAAAATACTTCATTTGGAAAATAAATTTCAATTAGACAAGAAGATTCTAATTAGATTTGTTTTAATTTTATATTTCGAAAGCAGCTTCATTTTAAAAACCATATTTAACTAACTTTTCTTTATTAAAACTATAAAATATATTCTAATGAATGGTTTCCATAAATAAAGAAAAGCAGAATAATTATGCTATATTCACTCTTAATCAAGTCTCGTTTTCTATATAACTCAGAAGCCAAGTTCATTAAAATGAATTTGTATAAGTTTATATAATAAACCAACAAAAACGTTGAACAAATATAATCATATCAGAATAAACTATAAAAGTGGTACGGTTTCCATTTATAAAAAAAAAACAGNATATTCACTCTTAATCAAGTCTCGTTTTCTATATAACTCAGAAGCCAAGTTCATTAAAATGAATTTGTATAAGTTTATATAATAAACCAACAAAAACGTTGAACAAATATAATCATATCAGAATAAACTATAAAAGTGGTACGGTTTCCATTTATAAAAAAAAAACAGTTTAATCAACCTTTTCATTTTAATTTCTTTTCCATTAAATCATTATTCATTGCTTAAAATATGGCTAAAATACTAAATAATGAAATTTAGTTAAAACTAAGTATAAAATGTAGCACAATTAAATATAATATTTTTAAACAATTCCATGGAAATATCTTTACATTTTAGAAACCAAAAGTAGTTCACATTTAAACACTGTTTAATTATAGATTTTTCAATACTTGTACACAATCACAAATCGTGAAATACACTAAATTACTAAAAATTATATTTGTTTATTAATCAATTTAAATTTTACTCTACTTAATTTCTAAACTAAAAGTTTCACTTATGGCTGTTTCTGAGTTCAAAATATGGCTTAAATGATCGGTACTATCACAATTCAGAAGAATATAAATGATACAGTGTATGTATGTATCATCATCAATTTCACTTGTGTTTAATTATAGACCATTTTCCCACACTTCCATTTATAATGTATTTCAATACTAAACTTTAAACAAATCAACTTACATGCCACCACCACATCGATTTTCTCGCTGAAGATGGTCCCAGCATCGTTCTGGGCAATGCACTGGTAGGATCCGGCGTCCTCTGGCCGAATATTATAAATACGATAATACTGACTGCTGGTGAAATCGCCAACTGGGATGCCGTCCTTCAACCACCTGTACATGGGTTGTGGGTGACCTGAAAGGTAAAAAAGAAAACCATTTTAAATACACATCAATCATCACCAACAGATTTAAAGAGCATATTTAATTCATAAACAAGACTATGGATTGTGAAAACATCCATTAAATTCACCGACATAGGTGAAATTTCGTACACCACTTTGGAACAATTAAATTGACCAACAATAGCAGCATTTAATAAACCAAAAATCTGCTACAATGAAATTGATTTCCACCACTCACTTCTCTCTCCTCCTCATCTCTCTTGAAATTTGTCCGAGAGCCAATTAAAGAATAATAATCCTGCAATTGGTCACAGGCCATAAATTTTGTGCCAGTTCCAGAAACCATCGAACCTACCCCAGTCTTTTCTAATGTGTTTGTGTTGTGTAACAAACAAAAATACACTTCATTCATTGTTTACCCAACAAAATATTTTTGATTGAAAAATTCGCACCGATTTCCATTTGCAGCAACAAAGAATTAGACTCAGGCAGGTTCTTAATTCTTATACCCTTTTGCCCCGTTCACACTGGAACTGGGCGTTCCC
>JXOV01006312.1:269-18854 GCA_001014945.1 Clogmia albipunctata
TTACCACGAAATGGTTTTGACAACAATATGTAATTTCATTAAATTGGTGACAATTTGCGTGCAAATTTTTAATTATTTCAGCTCTCCGTGCAAAAAAGTAAACCGTAACAGAACCAATTTGCGTGAAGAAAAGTCTACTTTTCGATACGGATTTGCACAAACGGATTTTACATCCGCAATTTCCCTTAAAATACACTGAAAATTAATTAAAAAATATTTGCCGTTATAGCGGTGTCTATATGACGTACAATTTAACGTTTAAAATGGCGCCTGAATTTTGACTTTAAAACAAATTTGTACATAGATAATGACTTCCTTTTTTCACTAGTGAAATAAAAATTTAAAATGTACACATATTCATCAGTCTGATTGTAAAATATTATTAATTGCATTATCTTTGCAATTGTACAATATAAATAATTCCTTTTTTTTTATTTTAGAATGGCTATACCAAAGCTGCCGACGTGGCAGGACTGTCACGAGTTGTGGAGCAAGAAGAGGCGGCGTCAGATCCGCGAGCAGCAGGAGGCGGTTCAAAACTTGCCGCCTGGCAAACCGATGAAGTTGATGGAGAACCAGGGTGAATTGTGAGGGTTCGTTGTCTGGATTCTGGTGAAGAATGGTCGTGAATTTAGTATTGAGCGGATCGAGAGACATTTACAGAAGAGCGTAACCTACTTTTAAACGATGTATTTATTGCAATTTCTATTGTATAATCGGTGGACAAGTCAAAGCGGATTTAGTGTAAATTACAAATAGAGACCGGAAACAAGCAGAGGCAGGATAAAGAGACAGAGACCCAAACATTCTTAATTTGTAAAAAGGAAGTAAAGTAACAAAGAGAAAGTAATTTAATGATTAAAAAACCGATGCCGAATCGACAAAACATCTCGGAGGAGGCATTCTCTTTTAGAAAGATGGGATTTTTCTAAATTAAAAAAAAACAAACACACACGCGCGGGACTAATAACGCCCCTATAATCTTTAGAGATACTTATACAGATAAAATTATATATATTAATATATAAATAAAAATGAGATACAACTATAGAGAGAATGATATCGTAATGATAATTTCATTTTTGTATATTTTGATGCAGAAATTCAAATTGTTATCATAATAAATTTTATTTCAATCGGAAAACTGTTGAGTTTCATTTTTTCACGTTTTCAGGGTTACGTCGACAATGATTTTTCTTGCGACAGGTGCTGAATATAAGGTTTTACAACATCCAACATTGAGATGTGATCAAATTAGCCAGCTAAACAACTTTCAATTTGAGTTTTACTTAGAATTATGTTCATTGTTTTCAATGATCATTCTTGAGAAATTGAAGGTTAACAATAAATGAGTTTAGATTTTCTATAATTACCCACATAGAAAAATAAAAACGAATAATAAGAGCTCTTAAATAGAAACGTCATCTAGGTTTATTGTGTAGATAAAGAACCTTGTTAAGTAAAGGAAATTAATTACAATTGTTTAGTGATTATATTTTTTGCACTCCCGTATCGAAACATACGGTTTTCGATATCCATTTGAGTTTCGTAATGTTTCACTTTATGGCACCCAGTGAAAATTTTGAATTTTTATTTCACTAGGGAAAAATGTATAAACTATCCAACAAATTCATCTCATAGTCAAAATTTAGCCGCCATTGTTGCCCTTAAACTACACAAAATATTGGTCACAGCTATGCCATAGGACCTTGATTAAGTTTCAAATTAATTAATGTTTCCTGTTTTAAAATTTTAATATTTACCGTTTCAAAAGCCATCAGCAAATAATTTGGCTATTTTTGTTCGATTTTTGGCATATTACGTAAATTTCAGAGATAAATCTATTGTTCAATATATACATCAGCGTACTAGTTTTCTTAGGCTATGAACTAAAAAAAATATCAGCAAAATTAAAAGTGCAGACGATGGCCAATGATAAGACCTTTCTTCGTGCCAAAAAAATGAGATCAGATTAAGACACTCCGAGATATTAACTAAAATTTAATCGAAGACCCCTGTCGTAAAAGGATGAAACGCAGTGTATTAATTTTCTCATGAAAGAAATGTATTGATATTTGTATTTTCAATACTTTTAAATTAATTTTATTTTCGATTGTTGTTTTTAGTCCATAGAAAGGAAGTTAGGAAATAAATTTACAAATGTAGGCCACAGTTATGAAATACAATATTTAATATATTACGGTCCTCATAAATACCTGTCGAGTCGTCGCTTAGTTACCAAATTTATTTATTGGAATTCCGAAATATAAAATTTGTTATTCCAAAAATTACGCGATTAAAAATGTTCGACAAGATTTGCAAGCGCTACACAATAATTAAAACACCTGAATATTTTGATAATTTGGAGCTACCTCAGAAATTCGAATGCCCATGTAAGTATTTAACCAAATTTAATTAAATACAAAAGAGGAATAAGGAAATAAATTCATTTAGATAATTTCTGTGGGTATGGAGAACAGCAGAAACGACCAGAAGAGATTCCAACCTACAAGACAACCAACATGGATTATGGGTGGCTTGTTCCTCCGGAAGCCGGAGAAAAGTAAAGAATTGAGTGTTTTTTTTAATATCACAGGAATTTTATAACAATTTAAACCTTCCAGGAAATTCCCTCGCAAACAGGCATTTTCCAGTCATCTTGCCAAATGTGGAATGTACCGAAATTATTCATTAAACACAGCTCTGGACCGCTACAATGTTTAAACACACGGATTTTCAGTTGTATTAATCTTTTATTCATTTTTGTAATCTGTTATAATATCTGTTATAATAATCATTTCTTAAATTAGTTAATTTTTTATTGACACGAACATTGATCAACAGTAGTTGGTAGTAAATAGAGGGCAAGAAACAATTAACACGTCTTATAGGATAATCTGAACTAAGATTCAAAACGAAATAATTGGTAAAAAGCTTACATCAAAAGTGCTTGCTTCTATGAAACGTAAAAGAAACATAACGATTCGTTGTAGAGGAATTTCTGATTTTCTTTTGTTGTTTGTATCTAATAAATATATCACAAAATATTCACAACTTAATAGGTAAAAACGTATCAATGTGTAATCAATTTATATATCCCAATATTTTTAAATTTAATTATCTAATAAAAGTTCATATAAATATGGATAAAACATGGATTGTTTTAATTACGTAAATAAATGATTCATTTTTTGCTTATTTAATATTGTCTTTATTATGATATAACATGTTACCATTTGTGTGTGGTACTTAATAGTTGAGTTGAGTTTATTTTAATAGAAACATAGTGTCAAATATCTTTAAAAATTATTCAGTTATTTTAAACTAAATCGGAAAACTTGCTATTTTAACAATTATTTATTAGTGTATATCTAACCTAAATTAGTGCAGTTTCTTTATTCTGTTCTAGAATCACGTTAGCTAGCAAAATTACAACATAGCTCTGATTTGAGAAACAGATCCAAAATGTAATGTAATAATTTCAAATTTTTTTAATCAAGTATGCATTGAAATTAATTGTTTTTTTTATTTCTTTGAAGATAATTTCATAAAAATTATTTGTTTAATGATAATATTATTATATCAACATCCTCACTAATAACATTCGATCTCTAAATATCTCTCTTTTTATGTTCAACTACTACTCTTTGAATTACTATTTTGGTAATGATTGATTGTGAAAATGAGAACAATTTGCACTTGGCATGATATTGATCTGTTAAGATGGCGGAGATGGGAAGTTGATATTTGCTGAAGTATAAACCAGCGATATTCGTTTAAATATGAAGATGATTATATGACCTAACCTATTTATGATCCTTCCTTTCCAATGTCCATTTCAATCCATAGTGATCGCCACAGAAAAGCATTTCACATTGAACCATTCAAAACTCATTTAGCGCTTAAACCATATATCGTTTAAATATTGAAGTGATCACTCCATTTTTCTTTAAATATCATTTTAAATATAAATTAATACTTATCAACGAGTATTTTAAATATTTCATATATTTATTATAATAGTATTATCTTTATGTTTTATTATTGCCTTTTTAATAACTGAATATTAATGATGTCTTAAATGAGATCAACATATTTATGTTTATTTTTTGTTTATTAATTATAGATAGCATTGCCTTTGATCAACTTAATGATCACCCATACTTGCCCGGAAAAGAAGATAGAAAACGAGTTTCCACAGAAATTGCAACCTAGATACAACATGTATTTGTGGTTATGACAATCAGTTCTTACATTTGATCTCTTTCTCTCTCTCTAACTGTTAAGTGATCCTCTTCAACCATTCAAATGTAAAATGTAGGTTAGTTTTTAGTTGTTTATGTGACGTATTTTTTGTTGAAACCCGAAAACTTTAGAGGCTGATTTATTTACTGATAATTTGCTTTAAGAATAGTTTATCCATGTTTCAGTGTCGAACCGAGAACGACCAAGAACCTAGTTGTGATAACGGTAAGAACAATATGTAAAGGATAGATTATAGACACGTACATTCTTAATCAAGAAAACTCAACATTCCTTTCAGCATTATGTTTTTGGTTTGGTTTGCACACATTTAAGAAGCTGAACGATCTCAAATTATTATTCTGGCTTTTGTTTTTTTTTTAGGTTAGGGCTTACTTGAGATCATCATAATCATAATCTTCGGTGGCTTTGTGACTGGTGGGTGTCCATTTGTATTGACTAGAAGGCGCCACAGAGGATGACGTAGTCGAGTTTGGTGAGTCAAAGTCCTGGAAAGCAGCATTCTGAATGCCTTCATAGGTTTTCACTCGAGGATCCGTGGAAAATTCCCTGTCATCCGAAGAGACACTCAAACTCTTGGTGAAAGAAGACCTATCATCTCGTCGCGTGAAAACATTGTCCGCCTCGGAAGACACACTGCTTTGACTCTCTATACTGTAGTTGTATTTGTTACCTGGACGACTTGGCGCAGTCGATCCAAATATTATTTCTGCGTCGGAGCTTGCGGTTCGCGAAAACTTTCCATATTGCGAATATTTCGGAGGATCGGGCTTTGAGGCAATAGTTGATGAAAAAGGAAGATCTTTATCTGTTTTTACAGAAGTTGTCGTCTTTTCTTCCTTTCTGAATAGCTCATTCTTCATGTCTTCAAACGATTGCTGTCGTTTGGATTCGGAAATAATGGATGCAGCCACTGTACTCTGAATAGTTGCCGTAGTTGTAGGCTTGTACCGTCCTGTGGCTTCATCCTGAATGCCTTGTTGTTGGTAGAATCGGTTCTTAATCAAATCGTCAAGAGTTGTTCCGTCGCTCTCTGTCTTACTCTTATTATCTGTTGCTCCCTTATCGAAGGGATTGATCCTTTCTCCACTGGAATTTGGGACGCCGCTGGTCGTGGATGTTAAATTGTGTCTGGAAGGACTGTTGTTCGATGTAGGATTTGTACTATACGAAGAAGAAACGCTCGACGGCCTGGAAATGTCCGCACTGCTCGAGGACTCCCCGATGATGGGCGATGGGGGTGGTTTCGTGTAGTCCTGAGTGGGTTCCGAGGTCAGGTAGTCAGAGCCGCCGCGTTTTTCAGTCACCTGTTGATGTTGTGGTGCCGTCCCGTTGCACACCTTCGATTCCTCCACAGTGGGAATCACCGTCTCGTCTAATGTGGTAGTCCTTCCTTGTTTCTTCTTGAACGCTAAATCCTACATGTCACCGAAGATACCCGCGAAAGTTTTTCTTAAGTTTTTCATAGTGTCCTCAGCGTCCTGGAAGAAAGTGAAACGCCAATTAAAAATTTGATTAAATAATAATTCATAAAATTTATATTATAACGTCCCTTGCTTACTTCCCTAAAGTATCTACTCTACGATTTCAACGACTTTTTTAATTAATTAATGAGTTTATGAAATTTATTGTACCTCCACGACCGATGATTGTGATTGTGGACGAGCTGAGGACGATTGCTGGCTGCGACTGGCTGAGGAAGTCTGTGACGACTGTGAGGCCTGTGAATCTCTACGACCGACCGAAGACAGAGTGGGTGCCTTGTCTGTGGGCTGCTCAGGGATTTCTGAAGCACTGCTCAGACGACCAATGGATCCCACGCCAGGAGTTGTGCGTTCTGGAATTGGCGGTGGTCCACCCATTGGAACAGAGTTTCCAGGCCTAGGTGCACGAGGACCGTCTTCTGTCGGACTTCCTCCTAGGCTGCCGCTGCGAGATGACACCGAGGTAGTCCGAGCGGGTTCTTTAGGCATTCCAGCAGGACGACACACAGTCTGAAAATAAGAAATTTATATTTGTAGGAACTAAGTTATGTGATATGGTTTACAAAGTCGTTTAATATTATATAATTTTTCCAAAGTATTTACAGTATCAATTATTAATCGGAATTTGTAGTTAATAAGAGTATTTTTATTGATTACTATTTAATAAAAAAAAGTACTTTGAAGAGAATTATGTTATGTCATCTACTGTTTTCTAATGAACTAGTAACAAGATGATAACAGTTTATAACGAAATAAAAGTAATTATCCACAATAAATCCACAAATAGTGATATGACTCAGACGATAGCCAATGAAAAAGTTTTTATATTATTTAATTCTTACAAAAATATGAAAAGAAATAGTATCAATTAATACTTTGAAATAATAAAAAAAATCGAGCTCAGGCTTTAAAAGAATGGAATCAACTGTACGCAGACGATATGCTATTTTTGAGAATTCGGTACTTACAAGGTCTTTTATAATTTTGATTAATGAATAATAGAAATTATGTAATACAGAAGGTTTAATATCTTACAGTACTAATAAGGATAGTTTAATTTATCTATTTATTCATCTATTTATATTCAATGACTAAAGCAAGATTTACAAAACATTTGTTTTTGTATATATGGGTAGTTTTAATTGATCAAATAATTAAATTTGTATTAATTGTAAAAGTAAAAGAAATAAAAGATATCAAGAAAATTTTTAATACAAAATTCAAAACTCCGCAGTAAATTTGAATTGAATCTCACCTGCATTCGAGACGCAACAATATCTGCAATGTGACGTCGGTCCTCCTCTTGACTGTCGCCCATAAGAGGGAATGTGGAGTCGCATGCCGCTAAAATGAACTCTTTTCCGTCTTTTGCAACTACAATGGACAAACCACACACCTCCAATCCCCCGAACAACTCGGACACCTGAAATGGTTAAAAGTTTATAGTGACAAATCATTAATTAATCGGAGACAAAATTATCATAATAAAATGAATTAAAGAACATGTGGGAGTTGCATTGATAATTACGTTCTAAAATGTTAATCCGATCTTGCTTCTGATTCATTGTCGATCACGATCATAATTTGTAATTTGTCAAAGCGAAACAAATTTGAAAATAAAGACGTTAAAATGAAATCACGTGAATCACAATAAACATGATTGTTAAACGATGACGTGCTTAGTGATCGAAATAATGACGTAAAAATTATAAACCATTCAAAGAATATCATTGTAAAACTTAAAAGCCAAATTAATCTCCTCTTTTTGCCCTCTTCAATTGAAAAGAAACGTACGAGTGGAAGAAACAAAGTGCCTAACGACGATCAATCACCATCGTACTCGTACGATCATCGTATGATCATCAGCCGCTTTAAATAATCCAATTTTAATTTATTATTGCTCTTGAATTTTTCTGAATAATGGGTGGTTGCTCCTTCCTAATGTAATCGCTAAATGTACTGCATCAATTAAAGACGCGCATTCTACAGAAAATTGTTACGAAATTTGTATTTTTAACCATCTGTTGGGTGGCGATCACGATTCTCAACTCCGGAAAAGGATAACAAACAACAGGCGTTTTTTTCTTGCAAAATTGGCAACTCTATCAATTGGCTAAACTAAACTGATTCACTTCCTGTTTATTGCTCGTTCTTAGGAAAAATACCAGAGCATCTTACCTCATCCACCCAGTGCTTGTATCGCTCGGTCATTCCGATCTGCTCCAGCATCGCCGATCCCTGGTTTGTCTTCCAGTTTCCAGAGATTGATTTGCGCCTGCCAAAAATAGAAAACACTTGTTAAATGATAACTGTTTATGAAAACTGTTTAAATAGGAGACAATTCGCTTACGTCGTTTATTATTTCGCAAAAATAATCCATTTATTTTGGAAATAAATATATTCGATTTTTAATATTTTCCGGGACATAATTACTATAGTACATTTTGAATTAATCATTTGGAGAATCAAATAAAAATTAAATAATTAAACATCACGGTTAAATATAGTAAATTTTCCCTTTCAATTCCTCTAAGGAACATGGGGGGTCGCAACCTCAACCAACGGGTTTTTGCGACATTTCGGTGACTAATTGTTTTCAGTGTATTATTAGTCAATTAATAGCACCTAGACCAGTTGAAAAAGGACCCAGTCAATCCTCCCCGCCCAGGGATCGAACCCTTGACCCCGAAGAGGCAGCCGGATGCGTTACCACATCGGCCACGAGACAGATTTAAATATAGTACATATAACTAAAATATAGATAATAAGTTAAAAACCTAATTGAAAATATCGAAACTATTATTTAGCAACACCAGAATAATAAAAAAATATTGACACATGCAATTATGTTCAATTATAGTTCAATAACAAACAATTAATGATTTAAGCAAATATTTAAACATCATACTTAAGAAAGCTTATCATTATATAATATTATCAACGATAATAGATATTATTTTTCGAGTGGTTTTGGTAATTAATCTGGAGGACCATTACAACGAACCATTTTGCATTTGACTTACATGAATGCTTTGTAGTTATTTCCAATTTTCTGAATGTGGATGTCGTACTTGGCATCAATGTACGGCTCCAGAGTACAATAGCATTGAATGTCAGCGGCCGAATTTGATCCACAAAGCAACCCAGCCGCATCTTGGAGAGCACTCTGATTTTCCAGGCGAGCTGTCGCCGTTCCTCCATGACAATGGCCTGCCTTCAGAACACAAGGGAACTTCTGCCAACTGAACTGTAATACACAAAATGGAAGCGATTATTGAATAGTTTCAACATTCCTCTGTTTAAATTGGCCAAAAATATTACTGCGCGAATATTTGTTTGTTAAATTTTTATAGCTTTGGTATGAAATTTAATGGTTATTTATAAAACACGATCGTTAAGCGGGTATATTTAATTAATCTATCCTGAAAGGATTTATAAAGAATCGTTAATTTGGGATTTCGATTAAACTTATCAGAAATAACTGGACCCAATAAATAGCCAATCACTTTGTGATGAATTTTATAATCGAATATTACTAATGTATGGTGGTATGGTAGATTGGGTGCAGAACGCTCTCGGGGATTATAGAATAAGAGCATTGTAACGATGCACGATAATGTATCCTCGAGTGTAGGGTGGACAGCAATAGCCTAATCTCCCTACCTATCAAAATTGCTGGTCTTGACTATTTTATTGCTATAGATTTTATAATTGCTTTATCTTCAGATGCATTATGATACTATATGATAAAAGTGTTTATTACACCCGTTATTCGGCACCGCACACTAGGACAGTATAGATCTGAACACTTTGTAGGAGAGGTTTAATGTTAGTAATATGTATGATTAGTTTCAGTCTATATAGATCATCACGGTTAGTTGCAAAGACTAATGTATGAATAAGAACAAAATATATATCTCTTGTTATCCATTTATAATTACCCAAATGATTTATTTTACAAGCAATTGATGCTGAAACATTTCATGAATAAAGGTATTTTTTTATGTTTATCTTTACAATAAAATTTTACTTCTTTTTAAAAATTCACAATTAATTACAATATCAAAACAAAACCTCTCATTGGGAAACCCCATATTTAACAACTGGTAATTGCAAAATAATGTACATGAATCTCTAATCCACTAACTAAATAAATAATGATAAGATAGTAGATAATAGTTGCTAACCCAAAATAAAATCTACTCCAGTTTCTAAGAACTTTATTCGCGTATTTTTTACGGAAAAAACAAAATATAACAAATATTTGCTTTATTTATTACAGAATTGATAAATAACCGCAAATTAGAGGTACTAAGACCATTTCCAAATAATTTTGTTACAATGTTTTAATTTCCAATAATATCGGGAAATTGTAACGTAAATTCAGTTTAAAAAATTGATTATGTTTAATGCAACATAATTTGAATATTGAACCATATTTGACTTACATATAGGATTTAATTTACAATTTTTTAAAAATCCTAAACTTATGTAAAAAACTTGGTAGATAACTAGGAGTATTTTTGAACAAGCTGGCCCGTCCCATTCGTTTAGGATTTACAAAATTTGTATGACATATTCAGTCACAAACACACTTAATAAAAAGATAAAACGAAAAGAAGAAAAGAACGGAAGGGGTTTTAGAGAGGACCCAATTAATTGTATGAAATTTACACAAAACAAGGTCTTTTTTCTTCCATTGGGTGAGTCTTTACTATATTAAAATGTTATATTTTTTACTTTGTTTTAAAAATAATAATATTAGCTCTCATAAAATAAGATCGATTTATTTTTCACGAAATATGTAGGTAATAGTTAAATCTTATTAAAATAGTTATTTAAAGAACAAGGACGACAAGTAAAGCATTATTAAACAATATATGCTTTCTCTCGGAAAAGTATAGGAGTAGTTCTTAGAATATAAATATATGTTAGGTAATGGATGAGCTAATTACTATCAACTGTAATTGAAGGCAATCCATTTTGCAAAAGTAAAGCAACTTAGAGGGCAATCTGGCACTGAAATTTCCTCGCACACCGTTTCCACTAATTCGTATATTTGCACTCATTGCAATAAAAGTGCTGATAAACAGATCATTCAAACAGTATTCGCGGAAAGTGGAAAGAAAACAAAACTCAGTCAAAAGATTGAGGCGGTGCATATTCGGTATTTAGTCTGGCGAAGATTAGTTCTTTGCGAATTTAGTTCGCGCCATGTTCATCATTAAAAGCCCACCTTCAAAGAGTCTCGTCAATGATGAGAATACCTCAACACAAATTTCAACTTTAGCTTAATGCAAACAAATGTTTTATTAATAGAAACAAGCAATTTATTGATGATGATGGTTAAGTTCGTAGAATTTAGATAGCCTCTATGCGTTTTGATTGACTATTGCACTATATTCTCAAGTATTATTGCGTATATTAATTCACTATTAGAAATACGTAATAGTAAATAAGATCATATTAGTACAATTTCATCAACAAGCTAAAAATAACTCCCACAACATGGGAGCGAAAGAGAGGATTGAAGATGAAATACGATTTAGCGTAAAATTAAATGCCCGGATCAGGGTTTGTCAACTGACAAAATCGATTTAAATGGTTTAATAATTAATATTAATTCTGTTTCCGAAATTTTTTTATTTATAAAATAATAATAAAAAATATGATAAATTTATCTTAATAATATAAAGATATTTTAAATAACAAAAAGCTTATACATGTATTTGTATATTAGTGCAGAGCCCGCTTGGGAATTACAGTCCATATATAAGTATTTGTCTATAACAATTTCTGGCCCTAACTAACTTTAAAGTATTGCAATATTCCTTTGCGATAGATTAGGATAGGGTGTGATGGGAAATGATAAATGTGTTTATTAGACCCGCCATTCAGCACCGCATACTAGGGCAGTATAGGTCTGGACACTTTTAAAAAATTTTCAATTATTTATGGACTAGAGAAAACAAACGAACAAGTTGTATTCTCTCTGCACTTAAAGTTGTCATTAAGAATTGAATATAAGTTAGACAATGTAATCAGTCTTTCAATAGTTTGGCAATATTTACTTTGAATTAAAAGAAGAAGAAAAAATCCGCAAAACCACACAAATTCCGACCGTTATAAAGATTAAAAAAACATTATTATAAAAATAAGAAGTTATGCATTCACCAATTATTATTCTATATCTTTATTTTATTTATTAATATCACGTCATTGTCATATTAAAAATAAAAAATTGAAAATAATATAGATTTTGAGAAAAGATTGCAAAACAAACAGAGATAAAACTTGAAGACATAATTTCTTTTTTGGGTGATGATAACAAAGATTGTTATCAATTCGAAGAACAATTACGTTTTAAAAATTTGGACATTACATTATGTAATTTATTGTTATCTAAACACTGCTGTGTTAATCAAGAATGTATTGTATGAAATGATTAAGAATGCATAAATATTTATAAATAGAAATGCACAAAATATTATTAAACTTTTTGGCAACACCCATTGGGTTTTGTAGCTCTGTTTTCAAACCGTTCAAAATACAGCAAATCAGCACTTTTCCATTCATACAGCGAAAGGTGAATCATCGAAGAAACAAGTGTAAGTTGTCGAGCCCTGGTCCATTAATAAACACGAAAATACTAGAGCTCACACCGCAGAATGAATTAAACCACCTCAGAAGCAACATCGTTCGTCGGGCGTCCTGGATAAATAATTCGATCGACCAAAACAGTTTATTCGAAAGAAGAAAAACAAAAAGTGATCGTGAAGTCAAAAAGTGAATAAAGTTATTAAACAAAACCGTGATTGCAACAGAGTTTGAAAGTAGTGAGGCAATGCTAAATTTGCGTGAAAATTCCTCTAGAAAAATCACATCTCTCTATTATAAGTGAAACTAGTGCACTATCGATCAGTGAGTTTTGTTTTTTATGATCAGTTATTGGTGAATAATAATTGGAAATAAGTACTCAAAAAAGCAATTAGTGTAACAGGTAAATAGTATGAAGTGTTTTTAGTTGATCGTACTCAAACTTAGAAACGTAAACACGGCAAATAGATCATCGCTTTAGGCGATCACTTCTCGAGAAAAGCGCGTATCACCGAAACGAAAATAAATTCGGTTCGAAATTGTATTTTTGTGTGGCTTGCTGAGATTCTTGTGGGTGTCATTTTATTTTATTATTGTGGTATTTCATTCCGATTTTGGAAAATGTGAACGTTTTTCTATTAGCCGAGGTGTTCAGACTGTCGCCAGAAAAACTCTTATTTTATTTGTGGTTTCGATAGAGAATTCACATTCCTGGACCTCCAGAATTAGATCATTCTTACTAAATTAGTCACAATATACTTTAGTGTCACTTTTTCGGCATCGCTTTGTATTTTGTTGATAAGAGAATATCAGTTTTTAAATTAAGCAAAAAAACGCTTGCAAACAAGCCCTACAAAATGTAGAACATGAACAGGAAAGAGATAAGTCCTTGGCCTTCTCAAAAATTGGATGACCTAATTACTGAGCAGTACTATACAGAATCTGAGTCAATGACCAATGATTATCGTTTTCGAAAGATTTATAAGCTATTTCTGGAATTATTAAAATAGTCATTGAATTATGAAATAATTGCGGTTTTTATTATAGTATTATCAAACAAAGTTATTCGGCATAAATTAAAATACGCAAATAATTTGCGAAATAAACATATCAAAATTGATGAATTCGCATTTAATTTGGAAATGAATTATTTTTATCATTTACTTATTTAATTATATAAGCAGTGAAATATAAATTGTGATTTTCATTATGTCATCTAAACTAATAATTGTTTTTTTGATATAATATTATGAATTGTGAAATAAAATAATATTCATCAAGATGTTGCCAAACAAACTGATTTTATTTTCTTTAAAGAACGTGGTTCGTAACGTAAAACTCTTAAATCTTAACTCTTAAGTACTTTATAATAATGATTTCCTGATAAATAAACGGAAATTATACATTTCCTTGAAAATATAATTGTATAACAGCCATATCGTTTGAATTTATTTTATGTGCTTGATAAGCTTTTATAAGTCATATCAAATTTACGGTTAATACAATGATTTAATTAATTCTTATAATTTGTTAATGTTTTTAATTGTTGAAATATTGTTGTATTTAATTACAATTCCAAGAAAAAATCTAGTACAATAAATTATAAATTAAGAAAAATAAGATCAATAAAATGAGAAAAGAGATTTAGATTGATCCGAAAACAACTTTAAAACAAATTAAAACCAAATTCAAAGTGAAGAATAAGGTCGCGCGGATTTTCTTTTGAGATATTGTGGGGTCCGTTTGAGACAGTCTGATTAAAAATAAGCACTGTACACGTTTATTTTGTTGACTTATACACTTTACTTTAAGAAAAATTTACAAGATTTCTTTATTTGTTTTATGGGCAAACAAAGAAACTAACTTCTGCAGATTTTTTGCGATTATATCCTCATTTCGGCTCAAAAGAACTTTCTTTAACCATTTTAACAAACAATATGCTTATTACACGTACTTAATTACTTTAAAAGCCTTTTTAATACAATTTAAAGTAATTTTCTTGAATCTAACTCAATAGTCACTAACCAAAAGAAAGTTTGACAGAAGGAGGATGACACAACAACAACAATCGACATGACTTCTTGTTCAGCAACTTTGATCAAATTCAATAATTAGTTATTATAGTTTTTCTTATTAAGATCAATTATAATGAGCAAAAGAATTATATTCCATGAAAATTTCAAATCAGTATCAAATTTAGCGTGTAATTGATTTAAATTATATTTAATTTCCTGACTTATAGTTTTGAAGGATTGTCTAAAAATAGAATTTACACATCATATGCCTTGGTCCATAGAAGGAATAAGAATCGAAGATCGTGTTCATCAGACGTTCGTTGTTGGGGGATAATGATCTTTGCTCATTGTTTTGACGATCAATATGGTCAATTTTATTTGCTCACTGAAGCGTTTTACTATAAAAACGAAAAGTGTTTTGCTATTGCGCCAAATTGTCTCCAGATTGGCAAAAACATACACAGCGCAAAATACTCATGTCTAATAAACAGTATGTAAGCAGACTGATCATTTTATTGCCTCGTAGACACTAATTGTGTATACAAATGTTTTATTACGAAAACACTGAATACGCGATCAATAAAATAATAAACAAATTGCAATTATTTACAGTCAATCGATTTGTATTAATTATGCAATAAATGGAAGTTTAATTGGTGATAACTGGGCAGTAATTGATTTAACGAAAGAATATCCATTTGCTGATTTATTGCAATTAAATTAAGACCGATCAAGTCAGAGATTAGACCGCAATTGAGATCAGAGAAGGCGTCAGGAAGTGATCTTGATCGTACGTAATTCAATTTATGGATTAATGAAATCGCTCCTTATGATAAGTCAATTTCCCTCGATTGAAATGAATTTACGGTCGGTCAATAGACGTTGATTGCACTCTGTTTTGCAGAAATGCAAAATGTGTGTCGGCGGCGGCGGTTACTTGCAAAGAATGTCATTTATCAATGGATTAACCATTCGTCAGCCTCACTCGACTCGAGTCTCAAGATCCACATCTCAATGTAATAAATTCCCCCCACTGCTCCTCTTTCGCAGAGATAATTATTCGCTGACAACAACGACCGACAGCAATTTCTAATTAAAAAGTTCCTGTTTTGCATTTTTTGTTGCCATTTGCAAATTGGGTTTTGTTTTGCACATGAATACAATTTCGCCAACAGTAAACATCCGACACTTCAATTGGATTCCTATTTCTAAACTGTTTGTTAATATCTTAGATATCTAATTCAAAACAATTCCATTAGAATTGTTACTAATGTAGAATTACAAACTTATAGGTTCTCGCCACCAACACGTGTCTGATTCCGGATAATTTTATTTATATTAATTTTATTACAATATTTATTATTTACCTGTTTTTATTTTTTATTTCGTTCAAAAATATTGTAAACATTGTAAAGCGGATTTTCCAATAAATAGGTTATTACCAGAGAAATTCGTATTGACGCTTTAGTATTGAAATTTCATTAGCCTGTAGTATTTTCACAATCATAAGCTTTCAAGGTAATCCCGTATGTTAACTTTAAGTGCTTTAACTGGGATAAAATAGCTACTGATATGTAAATTTATTTGCTTTTAATTACCTTACTTTGTTAATAACCATTATTCCTGAAATTGGTATTCAGTACATTTATTGAGAATAGAATATTTCTAAACATGTGATGTTTAGAAAGTTCACATAGAACAACCGGATTTTGTGCATTTAGAAACCGAAAGGTGATTTACGGATCTACATTTGAATTCATTTTCTGTGGTCAAAACGAGTACTATAAATCTCTACAGATATTTAGTACTTTATATGTAAAATAACTAATTAAAAATAAATGGCATAAAATGGTATTTGCACTTTCCTATCAAAAGATTAGCTTTACGACATCGATTTGCGTTTCATAATACGTCACATTTTCACAATATTAAAAATTTTAAATTTTTATTTCACTAGTAATTAAAAGAAAATCATAATCTACTAATAAATTTGTTTCATATTCAAAATTTCGGTGCCATTTTGAGGAAAAAAGTGTGCAATTTTGAGGAAAAAAGAGTGCAATTTTTAAACCAGAACGTTATAGTGGTCCAATATAACACGAAAACCGTTTAAATAGAGATCGCTGTAACTGCAAAACTTTTAAATTAGTTTTACGCTACAAGGCAGGGATGTAAAATAAGGCGTTTGTTTAATTCAGAAACGATGAACAACTCTTCTAACGGCTTATATTCCACACTCATTTCCTCATTAAAAAACGGCTCATTTTACATCACTGTCTTGTAGCACAAATAACGATTTATCATGCTTATTTCTTTTAATTCACAAAGATATATTAAGTATAATAAATTTTAAGTTAATCAAAATAGAAATAGGATTTTCTTAGATCAAAATTGAGGCTGATAAGAACCAAAAGAACTAAACTAAATTACAATAAAGATTTTTCTCAACCAAAGGTTTAGTGATTTCATATTTTATTTAATATCGATCAAATTTTCAAACATAGTTTATGATCAGCTAACTAACAAACGAGTGTTGGCTGATCAAGTTGGGAATTTCAAGAACATTAAATACGTGTTAATTTTTTTATTAGTATTCACATTAATATTTATTAGTAACCTAACTAAATGTTACCGTAGATAAGATAATACCTCTTTTTGTACTTAAATTAATAACAATTTTTCAATTTAAAATATTGGGTTAATTTACAAATATTGAAACCAAGTTTTATATTTATAAATTAATTATAATAACTACTCAACGTATCAGATACTACCCTTCGAAGTTAATGTTCTATGTTTAATTCATTATTTTTTAAAGGCAATTTACATTTGGAAATTAATTTGCAAAAAAACATAGTCAAACAAATAATGATATTGGAATATTAAATAGTGAAAAACGATTCTTAATATTCCCAAATTTCAGTACCAATAGTCATTATCTAAATTAAATATTTATCATCAATTTGCAGAGTTATTTTCGCACATTACCTAATCGAACTGTAATGAATATTGATTGACAATTGGCGTTTGAACTTTTATTTTTACTCTCACTTTGGCTTTGAGCAACAATTCCACAGAAATAATTACCCGCATTATTCACCTATTAAAGCGTGTCAAAAACCAAACAAAACACCCATTTTGCACGCAAAAGATAATGGTGTTTTTGAACGAACAAGTGGTTGGTGTGCCTGTGATCAAAGTACCCAGAATCGGTTGACAAATTGTGCACATTCTGCGGCCATGAAACAATACCTCGCATCCGAATTATCATAAATTGTTAGCATAAATTTGCGGTCTGCAGTCGTCTGTGGATTACCTTTTGTTGCCGACCGCGATATGGAAATGGCAAACTTTTGACGAAGTAATCAATTGGACCGCCTGGAATTGCCCATCTGAATAAGTGTGGGCGGCTGTTTTCTACGAAGCTTGTCGCTTGAGGCCAAATTTTCTCGATTCCGAAAAGGAAAAAGGTCTTCCACAAGTTTGCGGTTAGTTGTATTGATTGAGGCTTTTCGTCGCTCCGTGAAATCGGACCTTGGGTAATACGATATCTACTGGTAGTGTTTACTCCAAGAAATCGAATCGTGATTTATTAACGGAATTGTCAGTGGCGGGATTTATGGTCTATATAAGTAGTTAGTGGGAATTACTGAGTCAATAAACTTTTGATTGAGTAGTGAGTGCTTTTTTAAAGGTGAGATAAGATTAGGCCTTTTATGTAAATTTATACTGGAAATATACTGAGTATAAGTAGTTCTTAAAAAATAAGACCACAAATTGGCTGAAATTAAGAAATCTATCATCATCCGATTAGATTATTAATAATAGTTTTCTTTAAAAAGAAGTATTTTATCATTATTTTTTTTAGAAATTTAATGAAATGAAATTTAGTCAAAATAAATAAATGATTTTTTAATTCACGTAGCCATTTAAGTTTTAATTATATTTAATTCTATAAAAGTATATGATTTAAGTGTATATATCAAAAACATTATCCCATTCATCATTTTATATATTCTTAAGATATACTATTGAGATGTACGAATAAGATATAATGGATGTCTAGTAACACCTTTATAAAATAATTTATAATGTTACATTCAAAGTGTTCTATCAAAGTCGTTGTTATAGCACAAGTGTCTTTTTATTATTAAAGTGTGAACTCCATAATAGTTATTTGTGCTACAAGGGTGTGAAGTCAACTGTTTTTTAACGAGTGAAACGAG
>JXOV01006312.1:19851-29897 GCA_001014945.1 Clogmia albipunctata
GCAAAAACGAAATTAATCAATTTATATGAAAAGTTACTTTGATACTGGATATTGACAAATTTTGACGAACGTTATTCGACACTCTCAGATTACAGTTATGGATTTTTATTTTTAAAAATTCTGTTCCGAATCAACATTTTGTTATGAAATAGGAACATAAACACCATTGAAAACTATTATCTAAATATTAGAATTTGTGTCAAAGTAATCAAAAGCGATCACCAAAAAAGTTGCTCTTAATTTATTGATTGGTACAAAGAAATGCAGTTTTAACAAAATTACAAAATCGTTATATTGGTTTATTTGAATTTATTTTTAATTTATAAATGTTCTATCCTTTTTCCACATTACGCATTGATCACCAAAGGAAGGTGTAGTGTATGGAACGGAGCAATATATACTTCTATAATTATAATTTTTAAAGTTTTGCATAAAACACGGTCGATAAGTGTTATTAAACACTCGGACCTTCTTTGAGGCACTCACTACGCTCATGGTTTTAAACCATCCTTGTGTTTAATAATGCCCTATCTTATCGACCTCGTTGTATAAATAACTATTATGCAATTCTAAATCAACTAAAGAAATGTCAATTTAGAATTGCTTAATATTACTAATGGTTTTCGGTTTTTAAGTATTAAATAACATCGGATAATTTTGTCAAAAGTACATATAAGTTAATATAAGACCAAAGTATTCAACAACAAACATCAAAGTGGAAAATATATATTTATATACAGTACAAACCGCTTAATAACGATAATACGGACAATCTCTTTATCCTGACAAAATATAAATCAATCGACTAATCAAGACAATCGGTTAATACAGACAAATAATCACGCTCCCAGTGTGTCTTCAATAAGCGGTTTCTACTGTACTTATTTTTCTTTCGCTAAAATATAAATTTTTATCAAATTAGCGTTTAAATAATTCATTGCAATTTTTGGCAGATAACATCACAAATTAACTTTTGGGGCCTTTTTGTGAAAGTATTTTGATTAAGGTTTTATGAACATTGGTTGCAAATGAAAATTCCTTAATATTAAAGCCTTAAAATTAAGCAAGTTTGTTTTAATGAAATTATTAATTGTTCTGAAAGATGATTTATATCTCATCTACACCTATAAGTTAATTGAAATATTAAAGATCTTATAAATAGATATTACAGAAAATTTCCTCAAGCTGATCGAAAATAAGTATTCGTGAATCATAACGATTAATTATTTTGTTAATTTTCTTGGATCAACCAACACACATTAATGAAATTCGTGCAAATTGGATAATGAAATCATTCAATTTTCATTTAATGATTTGGCACGAAATTCAATTATACTAATTGAACAATTACATTGATATAGCTCGGTCATGTTCAATATATATTTAAATTTATTGAAGCTCTTATATTGTTTCATCTAATTTTCAAAATGAATTCTTAAAAGCATCACTTTAAAGTTCTCCTTATTAGAAAGCAGACCGATATTTGCGAATAGATCTCATTTCATTTGTGCAATTGTCTTTTATGGAACCGCAAATGTACTTTCCAAGTGCAATTTAATATTTCCATTTTCTAAACAGAAAGCAGAAAGTTCGAGCCATTGCCAATCTCTCATTGTTATTTTAGATTGGGAGTTATGGCCACACGAAAACAATAATAATTTTGCATTTCTGCATCGAATCTAAATGGCTTTCCCGTCATCACGACTGATGTCGTCACCTGACCAAATGCATAATAAATTCACGGGTGACATCACTGTCTTATTGTCGCGATTGTTTGCACAAATATCACCAATTGTAGAGAAACATCCAAGTATCTACTCAATTGGATATTTTTGCCTTTAAATAACCTCAGATGGGGTTTTCCTTATTTATTTACTTGAATATAAATTTGGTGAATTTAAAATCTGTTTTGCAAACATAATACCATACACGAATTTAATACGGATTAATTAGCAGATTAGACGAGAATTAATTTGTTTCGGGGCTTCCTTTTGCGGAGCTTAATAATGTGCCATCAATCAAAAGTATGCCATAAAACTCCTCTTCCCTTTTTCCGACTGTTTTAATTTATCCTTTTATAATTGGATTTTAAAATTAAATTTGGTTAGTTAATAATGTGTTATGGAGGATGTAAAAACAGGAATTAAAAGTAATTTATACAATTAGATCGATAAGAACGGCATTATTAAACATTAGGGTTCTTTAAAGCCACGAGTGATGTGTATTATAATACTCATCAACCATGTTTTATACAAAGTTTTATACAAAGTTTTATGCATTTTCAAAATGTATTCTTAAAAGCATCACTTTAAAGTTCTCCTTATTAGAAAGCAGACAAAAACTAAAAGCAAAAATTGTTTTCTTATACATATTATTATTTGGTTGCTTTTTCTAATTCTACTGAAAGATGAAGAAAGTCATAGCTTTATTTCACTTACTTTAAAAAGGAAATATCCTTGCTGGTCAGTTAGACATAAATATGTGTATTTTAATTAAAACGTTATATTTAAATTGAAATATTACGTTATGTTGTGAAATTATCACAAATACAGTTAAACTATACACAACGAATATGACGTCTATATAAATTTGTTGGATTTCTTTCATGGAGATTACTTTTTAATAATAAAGAAAAAGCACTAGTGCTTTAAAGAATTCTTTAAATGCTATTAAATCGACTTTAACAGAACAAATTTTAGTGTTATAATATCTATTTTATGTAATAAAAATTAATTAATACTTATCAATTGGGTTTTATATAAAACCTTTGGCAGTTCTAAGAAAATTATTATCAAAACCAAAATTTATATTAAAATAATTCTAAGTTATAATAAATAAATCACAACTTAATAGCGTTTTAAAGTAAATCCTGTTAGAACAATCATTGATGTAAGGGTGATCCAAATATTATACAAAAATATTTAAAGTCAAAACCAATTATTCCACTGCGAAGAATTTAACTTTTTATTTGCAAAGAAATAAACAAAGTCTTGAGGAAGTAACAAGTAATTGTCATAAATAATAATGTGTGTTGCCATTTGAAAGCCACATAAATATTAATGTGGTACTAAATTCGTTTGAAATCATTAAATTGGGAAAAATAAACATGAAAGAAAATATCACTTTTTGTTTGCAAAAAAAGCGCCGCATAGATGACGAAGGATTAAATAATGCGCAATTTCTAAACGGTTTTCCACTTCTATTCCTGTGGTGATATCTCCAGGATATCAGCAATTACACTGAACGGCAATCAATTTTTATAGAAACTTCTATTTTTAACGTGATTCAAGATATTTGCAATTGAATTTAATTGGCAATAATAATTGGAAATCTAAACAAATTCTCGGTTTCACTTTAAATGATAAAAATTTATATTCAATTACTTCCTATATAATAACTATATACAAATATGACAATGCCCTCTGACCTTTCCTGCCTCCTTCTTAAGTGAAATTGAAGGCTATCGATTTTAGATAAGATTATACTTGTCTCTTTGATAAGGGTCGCTCTACCCTATTAAAGACGTGATTTTTAAATCCCCAGCTTATAATAAATACAGTTGGGAAAGCAGTTTTTAGACAATGCTTGAGAAAAGTTTTGTTATCTGTCTTAAGTTGACTTTAAAGTCTTAAGAATCTTATCAAACATCACTATAATAATGAAAATATTTCTTACCAAGTTATGCAAACTCTTAAAATATTTAATTATAAAGTTATTGGTAATATTGTATTATAATTAAGTTTAGCTTTTAAAATTATATGAGAAATAGTTTAAGTGTGTGGTTTAGGTTCTATTAAATTCAATAACCATACAAGGGTTTGTTAAAATTGACGTGGTTTTATCAAAAACTTCACATCGCAATTTATTAAACTTATATCTATAATAAAAGTTTAAATAAAAATGATAGTAAATGATACTCTGTACTACAATAAATGATGAAATAAAATCGAGAAAATAATTACTATGTAGAACTGCAAATGCATAAAATGAAGCATTATGAACCCGAAATCAATAAAAACCCATCATAAAACGGAAGGAAAATAAACTTTATTGCGAAGCAGTGCTTAACGGCCACTAATTTATTTGTACTGAATAAATAAATTGAAATTTATTTTTTCATTACTATCTAATTTAAAAAACAGTTATCTGTACTACAAGAGTGTAAAATGAGCTATTTTAACAAGGAAATGAGTTTCAAAATCAAGCCGTAAAGGCGAGTTATTCACAGTTTCCGAATTGAAAACGGATTTTACTCCCGAGTAAGACATAATTTTTTGCCCTTTCATAAAAAAATTAACGTAAAACTACTTTTAAAAACTTATGCTTTTACAACAGTCGCTATTTGATCGGTTAATAGATACTATTGGACTGTTTTAAAAATTGTACGGGTTTTCCTCAAAATGGCGCCGAAATTTTTTCATTGAAACAGATTTATTCGTAGATTCATCTTCTTCTTCTTCTACGACTCAACAACCATTACCGGACTAGGTCTAACCAATTGGTTTTACGTAATCGAAGTTATCAAAAATGCTCTAGCTATTCATTTGCCAATCTTTCACGATTGACAATTGAATAGCATGTATTTACGAATCATTATTTATTATGATATGATTAGCACCATGAACAATTGATTCTTTATATAGAGCGTATTTATTGACAGGTTTTTTGCCACCGAAATAGAACACACATACTACGAAGAAGACCATCCCTTTCACACTTTCATCTGTATCTGTTCATTGAACAGCAGCAAATTACTAGTATTGGAAAGATCCGGTTTATCTATTCGTAGATTAAAATTTTCATTTCAAAAGTAATATAATTTTTTTTTACTATTTCGAAAAAGTGATTTATTATAAAACTCAAATCGATATCTCAAACCTAACCTTACGATACAAAAGTGCAATAAATTACTTTTTACACAAAATTAATATATATATTTTTTGCGTATAAACAAAATTAAAGTTTTTATGTTTAAATTACGAATGTATTCGAAACCGATAAATCTTATCGTTATTTAAAACTGGTGCGAGTATTTGAAGCGCATCAATATCAACAAGTAATTATAACTTTCGTGGATAAGAGGTTTATCTTAATGATTCTGACAGCTTCTGGTAATAAACAAAAATTAACACGAGCAACATTAGTCTTAAGTATCGCAATAAATTAATAAGGCATTAAGCGTCTGTGATAATTTATTAATAATTAAATCGGTAATTGGTTTACCAGAAGTAGGAAATGCTAAAGAGGGAAAGCGTTTAAAGCCGATTCTGGAGTACCATAGTTTTCGTGGAGCTTTTAATACGATTTGGTTTACAAAGTGACAAATTGTGGAAGAGATTTAATTTATTGTTTTTGGTTAGACAAAAATATTAATATTGAGTACAAAGATTGGCTCTGTTGAAGATGTATTTAAAGCAATATCGTATAATAAAATATGTACTATAGAACTTAGGTATTGTACTTACAATAACCGACATTTTCATTTGAATATCATAAAATGAAAATTGTTCTTTATGTTTAACGTTTTATACCCGTATTATTCTAATTTGTAAAGAATGACATAAAAGATGGAAGAAACGTGGGGATTCCTAACCTCAACCAACCATTTTGACTTTTCATTGACTATGTTGTTCAGTGTATTATTCGTCAATTAATAATGATCCCGATCCACCCAGAATTCGAATCCATACCCTCCAAGGAGGCAGTGCAACTCGACTATAGGCGGATTGTAAAGAATGAAATGCTTTTTACTATCAATTCAGTTTAAAATGTGTATATTAGTGTAAAAAATGTACAATATTATCGATTTCTTTTGATAATTTGTTGAAAAATGCATAACGTTTTGTAATAACCACAACGAATAAGCATTATTTAACAAATTGGTCTTCTCTAAATACTCTATGCGCTCCTATTTTTAAAACACTCTAGTGGTTAAGAACGCCGACCTTATAAACCTTTTTGAATTAGTAATTATTATAATTAAGTCATCTGTAAACTATCAAAGAACTTTTTGTTTTAGAACCTGATAGGAGAAGAGAGAAGATGAATGAAAAGAAGCTTAATTGAATCAATTTGAAGTTGAAATGGACTTTGATTGGGGCGATAATCTTCGGCTTGTTGCTTATTAATTTTCTCAGAGCGATTATGACACCTTTTCCCGAGATTGAATCAGATTCTTCTCGGTCATGCACGTGCGCTGAGAAGAGATCCACACGTGTCCAGCAGTTATTGAGTTATTTATTCAAATTGGCCGAGTGGGAGAGGCGCTAATGCCCCGATATTTAAATCTATTACCGGGAATGTTTTTATTAATATTAGTATTGGAACAAATTCTCCGTTTTGAAGATGGAAAGATAATAAACAACTCAATTTCCCACTTGTTCCCAGAACCTGTCCAGCCCAGTCAGCCGCAGATAAACAACCGAACGCCGGAGAGATGAGGAACTGCGTGGCCTTGGCCTGCTTGGTGGCCATTTTTGGATTGGCTCTCATGGCCTCAAACACAGAAGCCTGCTCTTGTATGCCGGCACATCCCCAATCACAGTATTGCAATGCGGAATACGGTCAGTATACAGCCACTTGTGACACATGTCATTTGCAATTCAATGCACTCAATTAAAGCGCTCAGTGCAATAATTGGACGAACACGTACTTCTGTGCACGAAATTTGGGGACATTGTCAAAGTCGAATTTCAGAACCAATAATTTGATAATTGAGTTAGTTTCATCTGAATTTCTGATAACTTCAATTTATAGTAATTGAATTTTAGCCAATTTTGAGCGTATTTCAAAGATTGTAATGTTAAAGTTTATTGACAATTTTAGTATTGGGTTTTATTTAATTTTTGTCATAAAAGTGATATTTATGCCAAATTATCTTTGCGAAATTAAAAAATCTCATTTATATACATAATTTCACAGCAAAATCTATGCCAGTTTTTATGAATCCGTAAATTTCTCTCATTGTGATTAAGATTTAGTTTTCTTATTATTTATTTAAAATGTATTTTTATATTTTAAAACAATAATTATGTGAGATTATACATTAAAACCATCAAAAAGCCGATCAGATAATAAACAACATAAATTTAAATATATGTAAACAAAATTATAATATTAATTTATTTTTTATTCAAAACCTAAACAATACTTAGTTTCTAATTGCAACATTTAAAAATTCTTTTGTATTAAAACTGGCTGTAAGTTAATTTTTATAATTCGTTGATTGGATTATTTTCCTCAAAATATGTACGTAAAACCTACTCCGAAAATTTCCAAATATATATTATATGACATACATTTTTTTTTATTTATATCTAAATTTAACGGTAATAGTAATTTTTAATAATATGTATTATACGATTTTTAATATAAAAATATTTTCATAAAACACATTTGTATATAAGATTATTAGTCTAAAATGGTCTTGATCATGTTTAACTGTTTCACCTAAGGCCTCTGACAAATTTCATTAATTTTCTGTTCTTAATCTTCCGCAGTTATAATTGCAAGAGTTGTGCGAAAGTACATGAAGTCAAAGAACGAGATCGGCTACAAGATCAACATCAAGAAGGAGTACAAAGTGAGTATTGTTGAATCAAGTTGAGAAGACTGGAGAAGAGAAAGTCGTGTTTTGAGGGCGGTCTTAATTAATTCGACTCTGTTTTTGACCTATCTTCCAGATGACCGATAAAGCTCGGACAGATTTGAAGCACGGTCGAGTCCACACCTCCCTGTTCGACTCCATGTGTGGCGTCAAGCTGGAGGTCAATAAGGTCTACGTGATCATGGGTAATTCACCGCGCCTTTCGCTCTGCAACTTTATCAAAAAGTACTCCGAAATGACGATTGTGGCGAAGCGGGGAGTAGCAGGTGGCTTCAAGAAGGGCTGCTCTTGCGACGTGATGCCCTGCTTTAGGGAAGGCCAGTGCGAACTGTACGAAGGGGAATGCCTCTGGAACCCAACCTCCGATTGCGAAACCCACTACGGCAGCTGTATCCCATCGAGGTCAACTTTGAACGCGGAGGGAAAGCCAGTGAAATGCCACTGGCGAAGAAGCACCCCCTATTTAACGTGTAGATCGAGAAAAGTCTACTACGAACCCTAATAAATAACTACTAATCGACATAATAATTTATCGCACCCATTTTTGTATATTTTTATAAATATTTTTCATCAATTTCTACCTTTTATTCCTTTTAATTTCTATTTTTATTTCAACTGTTGGAAATTGATCCATTGTTCGCCAGTTACTTAATCATTAAGCAAAGTACAAAGTATTGTAAATTATTTGAGAAAAGAAGAGGAAGAGAAAACATATATAAAACTGTAATATTTGTATGAATAAATGTAAATATATATGGAACTTACCAGCTCTCTTGGATTCGGGAAAAAGGTCTGCTCAATCAGCGGAAACGTATCCTTCCCCAAACGCCTTTGAAGCTGCAACAGGTGTGCGAATACCCAAGGTTTGTCCTTCAATGAAAGTTTTACAATCTAATTAGAAACCTACACATGTTGCAAAAATATTAAATGAAAATCATTCCAAATAAGGAAAAAGTCGAGTCAAGGGAATTTTCAGGGAAGACTTATTAAACTTGTCATAAATTCAAATAAATTATGAAATTAATTATTTTAAAATTTGTTTTTAAACTTTTAAAGCGTTTATAGAAGATAGAAGTTCTATCTTCTGTTTGTTGATTTTATATATTTCTAAATCAATAAATTTGATTTGGAAGATCCTTGAACTGGTTCAATAAAGAAAAATGAGCTTTTGAGTATCAATAAAATACTCTTAAAGGATTAGCATATCAATTAAATTTGCGCACGACGCTTTTGCAACAGAATTATTTTTTAAATCCATTCTTTATTGGCGTACTTAATTCTATCGTGATTCAATTTCACAACAAAATGCGAATAAAATGGAATTGAATATTGTAGCCTTACTTTATGATTCAATTACGTACCAAAAATAATGTTGTCACATTTTAGTACGCAATATTCCTTGTTTTTTTTTTTGCAAAGTCATAGCTCGAATTTCAATAAAACTGCAAAATTCAAAATAGTTCTATTTTCGGTCACAAATTAAAGACAATTTGCTGTACCCTTTATTAAAGAACCTATAAATTTATAGTCCTCTTTTCTGTTTTATGGCCCATTTTCAGCAGACTCGTTAAGGAATGTTCAATATTGGTTATAACTTTATATTATTTCATATTAACACAAAATTCTATTACTCAAAATTGACAAGCGATATCTGAATATGTATGTTGTTTAATATATTAGGTTGTCTCATATAAAGCCTTACATTTCAAATTAATTTTACATCAAACCACAGCTCTATACATTATTGTAACTCAACTATCTATTGTTGTTTATTATGTAATTTTTATAATCCTAGGTCTGTAATTTAAATTCCTTCAGTTCAAGAACTTATCGTATCCTTTCGATAATTAGTGGATTTTGAGAATGTAAATGAGAAGCATCCTTTACACTTTCTTAATTGATTTAGTTTTTATGGCTTGTCGAAGTAAAAACCCACCGTAAGTACAAAGTTTTTTACGCGACAAATAAAAGTGTGATTAATAATTACTTTTACAACTATGTCGATAAGATAAAGTATTATTAACCACAACGGGTTTTTAAAAGCCACGAGACTAGCGAGTGTTTTAAAGGAGTCCCTAGTGTTTAAGAACGTTTATCGACCGTGTCTTATATAAAATTTTATTTTTTTATAAATAAACTAATATAAAAATAAAAAAAATTCTTTGAATTTTGGTAGAAATATGTTGTTCTTTTTCACACCAAGAAATTTTTATAACATCTTTTGTGGCTTATAAATATATAATATCTATGTTAGTCTGGTAAAGTACAGCACTTGTTTATAAATAAAATAAATTCAAATATGTCAATTTAACTGTTTCTCATTTTTTACAGTTGAAATGTATGTATTATTATAATTTCTAATAAAAACGACTAATCAGACTAATTATTCGCTTTAATAAAAAAAAATAAATCTCTAATGAGGTGAACCCGCACTTTGACC
>JXOV01006323.1:0-20395 GCA_001014945.1 Clogmia albipunctata
TAATAATAAAAATTAGTTTCTTAATCATGTTTTAAACAAAACAAATTGATATTTAATTTTTTGTTGGATACTCGTAAAATTGCTTTTACGACAATAAAATATGTTCTGTCAAAGATATTTTTATAGTACACTTGTGCTATAAAAATTCTTTGAAGATATCGTTCATTTTAGATATTTACCAGTCCAACTAATTGTTTCATTTTAAATAGAACTTTTAAGTGAAATGCACATATTGGGATTTCTCTTCCAAAAAAGAGAAAACAAGATATGGCTTTCACCATTAGGAAAAAAACAAAACGTTATGAAAACTTCGAAATTTAAATTAATGAAAAAGATATATGGGCATAGTATATTTCGATACAAGTGCTATAATAACCTACTTCACATGTGTATTGACAGCTATTTTGTGTAACGGTTTTTTCAAATTGTGGAACAACACAGTCTAATCAAATTAGAGGAAGAACCACCACTTAAATAAAAATGAATTGATAGGAGAGCGACTCTCTATTTAAATGCAAAATTAAAGCCGATAAAGTTCATTAGAGTGAGAGGTTAATACTCACATAACGAAATTTTCAAATATAAATAAAAAATTTGTAGAGATTGGGTTATGACAACAAAGTGTGATTTCATTAAATTGGTGAGTTATTTGCGTGAAAATTTTGAAATAACATATTACCACACTCCTTGCTGTAAAGTAAACCGTTACAGAACCAATTTGCTTTAAAAAGAGGTTTTTCGATTCGGAATTATACAAAATACATATTTATTGTTTAAAGACGTCCTTATAAGTATATTATTAATACAAATAATTTATTGCAAAAAACAAAAATACAAATTAATGCTTTATTTACAAAATAAATAAATATCTCATAAGTTTATTCAATTTGGACGTCGACTGTTTGTTTGCTTTCTATTAGAAATAACCAAGTACTGTACCGCTGTCTAATGTTATATACTCGGTAATTGATGGAGGAAGTTTTATTTATTTTGTGATTTACAATTTATATAACGGCATAAAATTGATGTATATCGCGCTCTTCCATTGTCCGATAAGAGGGGAAGCAGTGGCTTAGCACAAAGCTGTGTTATCGCCAGTTTAACATTTTTTATTGCCATGAATCCATGGTCATTATGATTAATTACAAATGGGGCATTTCCTACGAGACCGTCTTTTGCGGACAAGGGGGAGATTGCACTCTCTTTAATTTGCAAGGCATCTCCTTTTCTGAAAGACGGCGACGACACTAATCGCTGATCCATTAATCGTGATTTTTAATCATATTTCATGCAAAATGCCCATATGGATGTGATGGTATGCAAAAATAGCTTATCTGTATCATTTGATCAGCACACGAGCGGACAAATAAATCACAAAAATAATACTCCAACTCCAATCAAGAGGGTGGGTTCATAAGTTCTCTGACAATTACAAGTATTTCAAAAGTAGATATTCATAAATATTTTCAAAGTAAATTGAAACATCTAATAATTAAAAATTGGAACTACATTTCGAAAAGTTATTGAGTGTAAACTCAATACTTTTTGGACTTTCATCTTGAAAGGTTTTCGACATCGATTTAAGTTACATTATGCGTCACTTTTTCGCACTAGTGAAAAAATAAAATTACAAATCTATGAATACATTTGTTTCAAACTCAAAATTTCACTTATTTTTAACTGTAAAATTTTTAATCCAGGCCGTTATAACGGATATAACTGTTCAAAGAGAGACCGTTGTAACAACCAATTTTTTAAAAATTAGTTTTACATGATTTTTTTTAGGAAAGTGCAAAAAGTTCTGCTCGGATGTGAAATCCGTTTTTTTTTTAACTCGGAGACAATGAAAAACTCGTTTAACTGCTCATTTTCTATCGTTAAAAACGCATAATTTTACACCCTTGTACCACAAATAATAATGGTTTGAAATACTAAAGAAAAAAGTTAGTTTTTCATTGATTTGAGCTTCGTGAAGCTTCATGATGGTTTACTTTTAAGAAGTGATAGTTTTTACTCATAAATCCTGACTTTTAACACAAATAACTATTATTTTTATAACAGTTTTATGAATTGAATTTTTTAACCATAAAAATAATTCCTAATCATTACTAAATGTAAGTAAGAACTTTAATCTACAATCCAACGGTCTACTAATTAAAAATCTTGGAAAACTCTTAGTAGATAAACAGTAAACACTAATTATATTATGTAATTTTATACGAAAGTTGATTAAGTATTAATTTGAAGTAGTATCTCCATGTATGTACTTGTATAATTGCTGGACAAAGCTTATTATATTGGTTGGTTTGTCTTTGAAAAGTGCATATAAAACAATGAATTTCTTTTCATTTTATAATTGCAATATAAGTCACAAATACTTTAAACTAACCACTCATTTCAGTTTACATTCATTAACGAAGCATAGACAAATCTTGATTTAAAAGTATCCCTGTTCAACTGAAAAGGAGCGATAAAAATTACAATCATAAAATACACATACAATGAATTAATCATGTGTTTTAGTTTTGAATTATGTGCCTTTCGAATCATCTTTTTTTGTAATTTCCACGTTTATTTAAAAAATGTAAAAGAAAGAATAAAAAACATTATTTTGCTCAAAGTCGGTGAACATACTAAGTCAGGTCGATTTTTGTTCTTGTAAAACGTTATCGCTTGGATATCAAGCCAAAGTCGCCCGTCATCACGGGTAAGTCAAACTTTGACTTGGTTTTTTGCGTAATAGTTTGATTAATGAAAATTAAATTTAGTTAAAAAAAAGAACTATTAATGTTATTAATTACGTGTAATAAGTATTTAAGATACTAGGGCTGCGCCACCCAGACCGGTTCCCGATAAAAAGAAATTAAGAACTAGTGTTAATTTCTTAAAGGAAAGAGAATAAACAACAAAATGAACGTGTACATTGATCATTTTGAATCAGACTATCTAATACGGACCCGACAACTTCTCAAACAAAATTCGCGCGAGGTTCTTCTTATTGAACCTTGATTTTACTAAATTTATTTCTAAAACTCAATCAGTTTTTAATTCTTTAAGTAACAATATTGAGAATTTACACGATTTGCGATTGCCTGTGAATACTAATAAATGTAGTTATTTGTTTTATTTAATTCAAAATAATAAAATAACAATTTTTCTAAATAAAATTAAAAGACTTGAGATACATGTTCAGATTCTTAAAAATGTAAAATACACTTTAATTTAGGAATATTATAAAAATGCATTTCTCTGAAACACAATATATTCAACAGTTGCTTTCCTCTTAATTTTCGATCCACCCTTTACTACTCGACCGTTGGAATCGTATATCGTTCGCAATAAGAATGTTAATAAATAATGTATAGCTGGGGATCGGGGATATGAAAAACACATGGGGAAAATCAGAAAAAAACCTTAACGACATTTGATATAAAGCATTTGGACTTGTTGTCCCCATCCTCTTTTGATACTGATCGGACAATTATTGAGACTTGCCGGTTTTTTTCTTGCCAAATGATGACGACAATGACAACGGCTGAGGACTGAAGAGAAGAGTAGAGGACAGAGATTGGGAAACGAAGAAAGTTAAGTGGCTGTGGGGAAACGAAGGTTCATCAAATTTAAATGAGATAGGGAGTATTGTGGACCGGAGACAGCGACGGAATGCGCGGATTGTGGCTTAATGACTGGAACTAATCTAATTATGCATGACCCCAAACATCACCCTGGTTCTTCAGCTGTTGCTCTCTTTGCGAATCTCCCCACCCCAACTCACTCTCAACTCCTCGGAATCGCTTTTCTTCGTCCTCGCCAATTCGCAATGATTCATTCGCACAATTTCCGATGCTATTCGGAAATTGAGTTTGTCATATTGATTGCCCGAAGAGGAAATCCACTATTCCCATATTGGCAAATCTGTGTCATTCGATATCCACTTCAGGTTTATTCAACGGATACTTTTATGTCATTATTTTACTCGACTCGTTGTAAAGGGATTCCGATTTCTGCAGAAATGTTGTTAACGAGAATTGTATTGGACAAGGTAATGGTTGTCTTTTTGTCTTTGATAAAATGTTGATGGGGACTCGTGGACTTGTTAAATATCTTTTGAAATTTATATTGAGATCATAATTCCAATTTTGATGAAAGTAAATTAAAATGATTATTCATATTATTCAAATCACATTCCCGAGGTTGGTTTGAAAATCTTCTTTTAAGAAAAATTCCTACTTCAGTTGTCTGTACTTTCTCCAGACAGTCGATCATAATTTAAAATGAATTGAATAAAATGAACACCATAAACAAATTAGTACAATATAGCTTAAAATGTTATCATAGAACATTCGAGTGAGTTCTTACAGTATTGTAGTGAAAAAATTGTCTTTTTTTTATAGAAATTATAAATGTATAATTCACTATAAACTATAAATTTGTCAAAGAATCATTAAAATTGTTAAAATATACACATCCATCAATCTTCTTACGTAATTAACACTGATGCTTTCGAAACATAGACTTTGAAATTATAATAATGTGCAAGTTGATCATGAAGAAGTGGTTAAAATATCTAGCGAATTCTTTTAAAAATTTCTGTTTCTTGTTAACAATAAAATGTTTTAATAGTTATTTAAACAACATGTAAAGTTCAGAAATGAGTTTTCTAAAAGTTCTGAGTGTTTAATTATATGTTTTTGAAACAAGTTTTATACAAAATTTTATACAATTCGCATATTTTTAAGCGATATATGGAGTAACGAATAAGAAGACAACTCAATACAAAATTAAAAAATGTCAAGTGAATAAAACTTTCGATTTGTCAAGGCAGAAGAGCATCATGGACTGTATAATTAACAATATTCTATATAATGGTGAAAATTTTTATGAGCAAACAATAGTAGTGAAGGTGAAATATACATATATGATAATAGAGAATTACAAAAATATCAATGTTTAAATTGGTTTCTTTTCCTCTCAATTCCTATAAGGAACATGGGGGTCTCAACCTCAACCAATGGTTTTTGACTTTTCGTTACTATTTGTTTTTCGGCGTAGTCAATTGATAGCACCTAGACCAGTTGAAAAAAGACCCAGTCAATCCTATCCGCCCAGGGATCGAACCCTTGCTTCCGAAGAGGCAGTCGGATGCGTTACCACATCGGCTACGAGGCGTGTTGATTAAATTGGGTAATGATTTAGAATATAATAAATCTTAGTGCACTTTATTGTAGAGGCATGTTTATATTTTCCTTCTAAGCTAATAAGATGAAAAATTGTAGTTTTTAGTAGCTGATTTTTGGTACAGAGTACTAATTCTGTGAATTTACATGATTCGTTATTGTCTGCGGGTATTGAATAACGTATAACTAAACAATGTACGGTGATAAAGGAGTTTATGGAGGAAGCATGTGTAAATTGAATATAAAGATTTTTTAAATAAAGTTGTTCAAATATTAAAGCTATTATTTTAAATTTTCGAAAATATGTTAAAATGGTTGTTTTTATTATTCATATCACATTTTCGAGGTTCATTTCAAATTTTGTTTGATACAATTTTATAAGGAAAAACCATATTTTGCTAAAAAGTCGATCCTACTTTAATATATTATCGATATTGACCTTATTTTCATACTTGTACTTGTTAATTTAAGACTTAACATTCTAAAAATTCATTTTTGTTTATTTATTGCATTTTTTTTCAACACGTTTTATTAAATATCTGTTTAAAATAATATTGAAGACATCAATAATGTCAATATATTCACATCGACTCGTGGAATATTAAGTTAGACAGATGTACTATTAAAATTATATTGAAGACATTACTTCTATTCAAATTATAATGGTTTATTATTATTTATATTATTCAAATCATATTCTCGTAGATATTTCAAAGTAGATCTAAATTTAAAAAATCCATTAAAATTGAATCGTAGCAAATTTTCGCTTATTTCATTATTTGGTTTCGTTTCTTTTAATAATTTCATTATGAATAGATTCATAGTTTTTATTAACCTTCTAGTGAAGTTCAGCATTACTTTTCTTCGCAAAACTTGAAACAAAAGTTTTCCATAATTATCCATTAAAATAAAATATTTCCTAGAATAATAGTTAAGTTGATTGTATTGTTATTGGAGTTTTCTTTTATGTATAAAGTTAAACTTCTTGGATAACATAATTGAAATCAAAGGAAACTATTTGAAATAACCCATTAGAAATACTATACTCTCCTTCGAGACATATTAACTTACGTAACCGGAAGTACAAAGGTGCCAGGTTACCATAGATCCAATAAACAACAATCAGGTGTTTCAAGGTTAGATGTGAATAAATATTATTCAGAGACGATTATGGAGATTTTCCGCTTTCTTCCTTCCATGATTTATTTTGCAATAAATTAATTTCAATGAGGATATTTTTGTACTGAATTAAGAAAGTATTGAACTTGATAAGGTCATTATCAGAAATTAAAATATGATGGGGGAGGACTGAGATCTTGATTGTGGTTACCAAAAGTAGGTGGAAGCACGAGGCAAAGGGCAAACAACGCCTTATTATGGCTATGGATCCTTTGCAAACCAGTGAACCGTGTGTCTTTGGAACTGTGGCCTTCAAAGGGAATCGAATCACATTTATTGATTGGAGTTAACTGGCGATCCATAACCCATTAAAAGTGGATTAAATAAATTACACATCAATTTCGCACGCCAAAATTGAATTGGTTTTTGCACATGACTTCTCCCCAAATCCATTTTGCAGTATTACCACAGGGCATAAATTATCGAATCGAATATAAAATATGGTCTGAAATGGCCGTACAAATTGGGTGGTGGGTATTTGACTTTGGGAAATAATTTGCTTATCAAATGGCGACCATCTTTTGGCGATTATTGCTAATTAGAAAAGTGGCGCGGGGAGTTTGACATTATTAAATTATTATGGTTCGCCTGTTGAAATGAATTTTCCCTGGTTAATTGCACGGAAAGGGTTAATGGGACACGACTTGGCTGGCGATGGGGGTTCACCATCATCATGAATGAATGAATGGGACAAAACGAAAAGACGACGACCAGGAGGAGGATTGGGGGAGAAAAGGACCGAAAAGTCATGAGCAAAGTTTGATGGCAACAATAAAGGGAATAACGAGACGTAATTTTGAAAGACGTTTAACAAGGCTGGTGTTGGTCCCTCCAGGCCAAAAGAATCCGTTGATAACAATGTCGTAATCCCGCTGTTAATAAAGAAGCAGATTTTAGAATGTCCACATCGACATAATTATGCTGAGGGACACCAAAGTTTGTCCTTCTTCTTACCCAAGTCCGAAATGAGTATAAAAATTAAAGTCTTATGCTGTGTAATTACCGTAATTGAAACATTAACATTGGAATATTCTCGAGTGACAGAATGACTGGCCAGAAATTTCGGATCGCGCTCTCTTCTCACTTCTATTAACGATGGGTAACCTGTTTGATTGGTAGTGGATTTCGGTGAGCAATTGCAACTACCTGACTGTCAATCAAGCGCCATTCATTTCCCAATTCGATTCAGGAGGAGTTCAATTAATAATGTTAGAATCAAAACCGGTGAAAATCGCCTCCAAATGAGACCCAATTGAAAATTTGGCTCTTTTCAAATGACCGATTGGAGCAGCGAGGCACTGAGAATGGTCCATTGCCGATTCTGCACGTCATCCACACGAGTCTTGTGCTGCTCCACGGTTGTGTGTTTGTTTACAATAATTTCAATAATTGATATTAAATTCAATAATACTATTACAATGAATTTGGAACGATAATACAGTAATGACACAGCACTTAAATGTCAGTGGAACAACAAGGTGACGCACAGAGAGACCATTTACGTAGATTCTAAAAAAACTGTGATACACATTATGTTGGTTTGATTGTCTCAAATTTATAAAAATATTAAAATATAAGGGTATTAAAAATCACTATTTTTAAATTGATTGAAAAGACTTTCATATTGTGGCGAGAGATACATTTTTTGATTTAGTGAATTTCAAACATATCTAATTGTGTAAATTATTTTTGATTAAATGGTTTTATTTAGAGCCGCTCAACCTTGTATAAGTTGTCCAGATTTTAGTTGACGTCATCAGCCGGAAGAAAAATACATATATCAATCTGGTTGGTGTCTTTTTATTGTTAAAATGAAGACTAGAGAGATGCAGATTATGATCTAGATTCTATCTTATACCGAATTTAACACTTTTTTCTTAAAATTTCAATACTTTTTGACTGAATTGGGTGAGGGAATTTTTGCACAAAATAAGTGATGTTCAACTTATCAGAACCAAAAATTATTGTCTAAAGTAGTGTTTACACGTATTTAATCAATTTAAAGGTCTTTTTCTCCAATATTACCGCTAATTTTCTTACATACAAAATCAAAACAATGAATGGTATCCGGCTGATGACGTTTCACTACTAATACCACCACAGATCCATACAATCTTATTGTTAATTAGNTATTGTCTAAAGTAGTGTTTACACGTATTTAATCAATTTAAAGGTCTTTTTCTCCAATATTACCGCTAATTTTCTTACATACAAAATCAAAACAATGAATGGTATCCGGCTGATGACGTTTCACTACTAATACCACCACAGATCCATACAATCTTATTGTTAGCGTTGGTTTAATTAAACTTATTTGATCATAAAGAGTTTATAATTGTCCTTCGGTTAAAAGATATAAAAGATCTATATCTTCATTAAACTCTTGTTAAATCTATTCAGAGAAAAATGTTGGAAAACAAAGTGTAAGGTAGCAGTAAAGTTATAATTTTTCATTGTTTGAAATTGAAATATTTTTCATCACATATATAAAATCTAATTTAATTTGGAATTAAATTATCCCCATTCATTTCATTCTTTCTTCCTTGGCTAGACGCCGATCCTTTCGAAACGTAGAGCAGCTTTCATTTTATTATTTGTCTTTAGCTTTAAATTAAATAAATACTCTTAATTTATTGAAATCAGACTACAGGTATTATTGTTTGATATGACAAACTAAGAGTTCAATCCAACATCAATTTAAAAAATACTACCGTTTTAATAAGGAACCAATTACACAAACTTGGATAACAAAATTTTGACTTTTAATATTTTTTTGAAGATTATGACTTCCTTTTTTCACAAGTGAAATAAAAATTCATAATGTTCACTAGTGACGTATTATGAAATTCAAAACGATGTCGAAAAGCTAAACTTTCAATACGAAAATGTAAAAATTATTTAAAGTATCGAAGGACTTTATGAAGAACTGCTTTGAGACAAATTCAAAAATAAAAATAAATTTCAACTGGGGCAATGACAAATAAAACAGTTAATATTCTACATATTTAAATATAAAAAAAATATAAAGTATCGTCACCAAATATAATATATTTATAATATCATGAAATTTTTATAAATAAATTATTAAATATCTGTATTAACATAATTAGATTTTCCAAAATATTATGTAACTAATAGTAAAATAGTTTATATTATGCTTATATCTTAATTTTTTTTAAGACGGAACGGAAGAACGTCCAATGTGCATCTGTTTACTATTGGAGTATCTGAACAAGATGTTCGTCATCTTTGCGATGGCTCATCAAAGGAAGTAACCGCCGCCGCCACACCGCCTGGGTGAACTCTTTCTGAACGGATCAAGTATTGAATACCAATTAGTGGCGGTGGTCCAGCCAGTTCGCCGGAGGAGAGAGACACTTGATGGATACGTGAAATCGGTCATGAATTTCTAATTCTGCCGCGCGCGAGATGCTCTATTTCTGGACACGGAACAGACATTTGAAATTCGGGCACGTTTTTGCAGCGTTTCCGGAGGAGACAGCTCTTTACCTAATATCCTCTGCATTATTACGTTTCGTCTTGTCTCGTCGCTCGATTGCAGACCAGAGATTAAATTTGACAGCATTAAAAGAAAGCTGTTTCACGTTTCTGGAGGAATCTCTACAAGATAAGCAATTTTCCTCATCAATCCAATTTAGCTGTTTTCTGCTCATTTTATTTTTATTTGATCTCAGCTTTTATGACCCTCGTTGATAAAGTACAAATTCAATTAGATACACAAAATCATATAAATTCGCAATTCCGTAAAACGTTTTATGAGCAAGATATTAAACTATGAAAAAATTTACAGAATTGAAAAGAAATTTAATATAATTTCACAAAAAATTCAAAAGGAAATCAAAGAAAATTAAATTAATTTGTGAATTGAAAAAATTGCACTTTATTTGATCATTAGGAAACCGTATATTCAAATGGAAAATCCTAAAACTACAAATTCAACAAGAGTGTATAGTAAACTGTTTTTAAGTAACTTTTGAGAAAATGAAGAAAAATAAAGCTTAAATCAAAGAAAATAATTCACTTTCCAATATGGGATTGTAAAATAGTAATTCGTTCTACAAGGATGAACAATTAATCAGATGTGGAGTTTTTTTTTATTGATTTACAATTAAAAATCAGATTTTAATCTTCAGCAGATATAATTCGTTGAAATACATAAAAAAAATGATATTTTAATAGTTATTACTGGAAACTGTTAAGGACGTTGGACTACACAGAGTTTTATCATTACGTAAATGAGAAGATCTGTTCCATTTTCAAATACCACGATTAATGGAATTAGTACAGTTGACCACATCGTGTATTTGGGGAGTAACATCAACCGCAATGGAAACGAGGGGGATATACTTTTCATTACAAAATATATTTTTAAAAAATCTCATATAAAATCCGTTCTAACATGTGGCAGTGAAACATGGACAATAAGGAAAGCATACTGGAGAGCGTCTAAAACGAGTAGAACGGAAAAAACTACGACTATTTGGGCCGGTATTAAAAAATAACGAAATGAGGAACCTACGTAACGAGAAGGTCTATGATACCAGGATGACGACGTGCTGAGGTTTGTGGAATTAAGCAAATTGCAATGGGCAGGCAATATGCCCAGGATTTATGAAAACAGATTCCCTAAAAAAATTGATGGAACCGCGGCTGACAGGAAAAAGAGTGAAACAGCACAACCTCTGATAGAAGTAAGCGATTGGGAAGAGGTGGCTTTCAACAGACAACAAGGGGAACCGATCATACAGGCAAAGGGCCGGACTGGGTAATAAGCTTATACAGAAACAGGACATTATTTTAGTCGAATAATAAAATAGTTATTTGTGCTACAAGGCCAAGGGTGTAAAGTCAACTGTTTTTTTAACGATTGTGAAACATTCGAGCCGAAGGCGAGTTTTTCATCGTTTCCGAGTTCAAAAACACCCGAGCAGGACATACAGTTTTTTGCATTCCACTCATAAGTACTGAAATTTCTACAATTTCACATTAAATTTTACTATTTGAAAGGAAAATTTTGACTTTGAGACAAATTTGTTGGATGGTCTATGACATTTTTAAAACTAGTGAAATAAAAATTCAAAATTTTCACTGAGTGCCATAAAATGAAACATTACGAAACTCAAATGGATATTGAAAAGCGTATGTTTCGATACGGGTGTGCAAAAAAAATAAAAGGAAGATTTCAGTTGTACAAGAATTTTCTCTGAAATTTCTACATTGAGTTTGGACTGGATCAATGCAATGGTTTGAAAATTATGATTTTTTTTACTATGTAGTTAAAAATTATGAAAATTTTTATCGGTGCACATTATGAAATTCAAATACATAAAGAAGTAAACTTTTTTGAAAGAAACTGCAAAAACATTAACAATCATTGGCTTGTAACAATAAGGTTAAATAAATTTGATAATTGTTGCACTTGTGCGACGTCATTTGTCCTTCTGGATAATTAATATACATTCATCTTTATGAAGTTAAGTAATTTGCCTTTGATAGGTTATTGCATGTATTTGTTTAAAAAAATTTACAACATAATCGAATTTTCTGGAAAGAAATAATTAACAACCAATAGTGACATAATATGATAATAAAATACGTCAGATATTAAATTACAAAACTGTTGTTGTGAAAATTATTTGGTTCATCGCCTTATTAATTAAAGAATTAATTAAAAAACTAATTGATTAATTTTACGTCTTAGGAAAACCTCATTCCAACTTTCACTGAATAATTTGTATTTAAATTATTACCAATTTATGCGTTGATTATTCAATATTCATGAAGAGTTAAGGACCAGCAATGAACCCTTGAGTGCCCTTTCTTTCCGGATTATTAGATTTATTTCCATGTTTATTTACTTAAAATTCTGTGCGGCTTTTCGAAATTCATTTACATGTACCTGGCAAATGGCAAATTGATTCGTTTATATGCAAAAACATATGGCCATAAACCGAGGGTGATGGTGTCTGGATTGGAAATGGCTAGCTAACCTCTCTCTCGGCCTTTCGGATACGAATCTCCTCACTTCAGAGCCGATAATCGAATTGAATACAAATTCGCCGGCATATTGATTTGGCGAAAACAGACCACTTATCAAATATCCAATTTGAGAGCCCACATGGGATTATTATTATGTGCAATAAAAGCCCCTCGTTTTTGTGTGCCTCGAAATCAAACAGCCCGGTCCTAATACATAGTTCAAAGTTGTCTCACTAAACCAGTACTTTTTGCAAATAATAAAAGAAAATTATTTTCTGCCAATTTATAATTAACGTCAAGTTTTGTGAATAAATATGAAAATGTTAAATAATTAAATGTCAATAATTTAATGGCCATAATGAAATGATAATTGGTAAATATTGTAATTAAATATTTTGTTTAATTATCTACAATAAATATAAAACAATATATGTTTCAGCATGAAGCACATTAAAATTATTCAGTTTAATTAAGTCGTGTTGAAAATTTGTTTTAATATATAAAAACTAATGAAATGAATAATAAATTTCAATATACTTAATTGAATTTCAATGATTAAAATATAATTTTCTGATTTGGTTAACTGTGAAATAAAACCATTATTTTGAAATTAAGCTAAAACCTAAAAATATCCACAAAAGTTCTGATGTATAGGATAATGATCCTACCAGTCCTCATGTACTCTTCAGAAATAATAGACACTCAGTCAAAAGCAAGGTGAGTTGATCTCCGCCTTTGAGCAAAAGATCCTGCGAAGTATTTTCGACCCAGTGCATGAGGGAGGACGATTCCGGAGTCTATACATCTATGAGGTTTATGAGCGCTACAGTGGTCTAGATGTCGTTAAAACTCATACATCTCAATAGATTGTGGTGAACTAGTCACTTATGTCGCATGGGTGAAGACGACCAAGCCCGGAACGTCTTTTTTGGTTCGATTTTAGGGACGAAGAAAAGAGGCAGACCATGTTCGCTGTGGAAAGCAGAATTGGCAAGAGTCGTCGAAAGACCGAACAGCATGGAGGACGCATTGAGGCAGGCCAAGACCGGAGTCCAGCTGTAGCGTCGTCGATGTAGTATATATAGTATAAGTAAACTTTAAGACCCATGTGTTGTGTGTTGTAATAATCAACGACAATGTTTAATATAAAACAATGTGCACTTTCACAAATTTCTTTAATTTCTTTGTACACAAATAGGTGTGTTTCCCATAGCCCACACTAAATTTTAGTATCTGTTTTTATTAGCTTTAAATTTACTATTATATTAAACTATTAAAAATATATTTCCATTTTCAATACTTAAAGATGTCTGTCTGAATAAGTCAAAAACATTTTAATTAATAATAAATTATTTACAAACTAAAGTAAGATATATTTTAAAAATACAGCTTCTGTGGTCGAGTTGGTAGCGCGCTTGTTCTATTCCCAGGAGGTGCCGGGTTCGAATCCCGATCATTGTCAGCAGGTAACGATTTTTCTAATAACCTTCTTTTCCTTTCTTTCTACTTTCGTTTACAATTCTGTATTTTGAAAAATTTCCTATCCAAATTCCTAATTTTCCTATCTCAAACTTTCCTCGTCGTGTTCCAATCCATTGAATGAACTGTTTAATTGTGGAAGAGAATGGTACACCATCTCATAGAAAATAGTACACCAGTTTTCGATGTGAAACAATATTGGATGGCAATGAGCTAATCAATCATTCCAATTAACAATGAATAACGAAACACAGACAAAGCTTGCTTTGAAAGTGCCCTATGCTCCCATGTTGGGATGAAAAAGGAAAAAAAATATGCCCTTTAAAGCATAACTTTAATAACTAAAACTATATTGGAATTATTATATCGATTTTAAGTAACAAAAGTAAAATTATAAAGAGTATTTTAGTTAATATAAATATATCTTTTATGAATTTAAAAAAATACATAAATTCAAAATTAGAAAATTTGCATTGTAAAGATAAAATTGAGATAGTATTGGCGATATCTTTAAAAGATGAAAAACAAGAATTTCCATGATATAATTTAATTTTTTCTTAATAAAACCGTATTTCTTGGAACTATTCGGATGAGATGAGCCGTGGGGTTTGCTTCGCGATTTGAGATTTGGTGGTGCTGGCCCATTTACTCTTGAGATGATCGGGTCGAGGGCTCTTTGGCAATAATAACAGGCGAACAGAGAAGATACATAAATCGACACTCGGCACTCGTGTCGGCGGAGTGTCTATTAGAGCAGAGAGATATGGATGGAGAGGAGCATTATTTCCAGCAGCGAATCGGTAATGGAGAGGAGCTCTGGGCTGAGCACCTTTTATCGGAATAATAATCAGGGCTTGGACAAAGCGGGCGATAATCGAGAGGAGGCAGATAGATATTTTGGACACAAATGTTTTTAATGGAAATGGCCAAGTGCTGGAGCCGTTAGAATTGTCCACCATAACAATGGGGACTGGACGTCGTCGATGTATTGTGGAGAAGTAACGAAGCAGGTCGCATTATCGTCGCCCATCGCTCGCCATAATGCTGATGACGGGCCATTGTTCCGAGGCCTTTTCACTGTGTCTCATCCGACGACTGCTGGTGTCGATTGAAATCCACTTGTTGAGCAGAAGCCAGCAGCTCTCCTCTATTTACCGCCAAATAATTCCGCTTCTGCTGCTGCTCATCTGTCTTCTCCTCTCCTCGAAGCGACGACGACTCAACTTGACTCGATTTAACTCCCTCCCATCCAATTATGACAGGGCGGGCTAACCTCGTCCACTGATTGCCATTTCACACCCAACCAAGCGGTCCATGTCAATCTTCTCCGCTTTTATTTCGCAAATTTATTCGAATATTTATTCAGCGTAATTCACTTATTGTTCAAATTGAATTTGATCTCTTAAGATGTGTTGAAGGAAATTTAACGTTTTTCTTTGTGAAAAGTAAACTTCAGGTGTTTGATTGAAAATGATATTTTTAAAGGTTTTTATATTATATAGACTGTATCTACATTCAAATTGTTTAATAAGAATTTTCCCAATTTGTTAGTTTTACCATATTTCGTGAAAAAGATCAAATTATTTTTTCTGTAAAGTCAAATAGCTTTTTCACACCCAAACAAAAGATATTTAATTTTTAACCCAATTACAAATATATCAAAAAAGATTTTAAAAATATTTTTTCCAGGTTTGTTCCCTTGTGAAAATGATGCAAAAATTTTCATTAATAGCACATTATGAAACTCAAATCAAGGACAAAAAACAAACTTTCTATACGGAATTGCCCAAATGTTTTTTTTTTCATGGACAACAGTATTAATTAGTGTTTGAAGTGTTCATTATTGGAATTATGACGTCGCAAAACTACAACAAAATTTTAAATTAGTCAACCTTATAGTTAAAAGATATTGAATTGATTTTATTTTGTTTTGATTATTGTTCTTAATTTCATTGTGTTATTATTGTTTTATAATGTTTATTTTATGTTCTAATTAAATATTTTTCTTATCTTAAATCAATCATTACTTAAATGCCGAATTACAATAAATTTATAGTGAAACCACTTGAGAATGTGATTATAGGCTCTACTCCAAGTTCAGCGGCTGTCAAAGGGTGAAGTATATTAACTGAAACCGCTTTGGAGTAGGGGAATAATTAACAAATACCCGCAATTATCAAAACAGAGTGTAAATATATTCTCGGGGAAATAAAAGGAGCCGATAATGAATATTTAATTGCCTCGTGGAAGCGTTTTCTTGATAAAACGATCGAAATGTACTGTGGGATTTTCAATTTTCCCAACCCCAGAGTGTCTGGCACTCTTCAACACCAGAGCAGACACTCCGCCTCATATCACGACACCATCATTCGGATCCACGACGAGCGGTCTATAAAATTAATAAAAGATTTGTGAACAATTAAAAAGCAATTCAAAAGAATCGGTGGGGTTGTCTTACATAGGGTGTAGCGGATAAGTTTGGATAATGACACTATTTAATGAATCTTCAGTTAGTTAGCATTAATAAAATCTAATTTTAATTAGAATATAATACTTTTTTGGTATTCATAATAATCAATCATAAAATCGATACTACGCTTCTAATATTTAAAATAAAGTACAGGTTATTTAATAGTTAAAAACCGGACTTTTTACTCGAGTAGGATATAATTTTTCTGTAATCCTCTTTATCCAAGAATAATTTTTGTACTATATGGGTGTAAAATTAGGCGTTTTTATTTCCAGATAGATTTATTAATAGATTATACTTTTTTTTACTAGTGAAATAAAAACTCAAAATTTTCACTAGTAATAAAAAGTGATGCATTATGAAACTCTTGTCGATTTCGAAAAGATAACCTTTTGATACAAAAGTGCAAAAATTAATTTAAAAAATATTATACGTAACCACGATCATATGGTACGGCCTGGAATTTCCAGTTTTGTGGCAAAAATGACTTCTGAATTTTGGCATTGAAGAAAATTTGGTCATACATAATATTGTAACTTTATCAATAGTGAAAAAAAAACATGATGACACATTACAAAACCTGAATGAATTTCAAAGGATTAATTTTCAACATAGGATTACAAAAGAGTATATATTATTACAAGTGCTGTAATAACCGATTTCACATGTGCATCGAACGCTATTTTGTGTAATTATAGAAATATCAGTTGATCGATAATTATTACTAATAAAAACGTTCGCAACGGTTTTTTCAAATTGTGGAACAACAACTCACAACGAAATTTTCATATTAAAATTAGTTTAATTATTTAAAAAGAAATACTTAATTCATATGAATACTGGTATAAAAAAGGGCCTAGGACCGCAGTGGGTAAACTTTTTAAGAGGATGGTTGTATAACATACAAAAATACCTAGAAGAAGTTTAAATTTTTTCAAGCGGACCAAAAAAAAATAGAGAAAACATTAGTATTATAATTTAATTGATATGTTTCTGAGATTTAGATCAATCACAGTCCTTTACTATATGCCAAAATTCAATATGTGAAAATTATCGTATCTGTTTTCTAATTTAAACTTCTTTTGTTTTTATAAAATTGCTCCTTAATTTTTAACAAATCTGTTTATTTTCATTAAAATTGTATTTTTATACCTTGAATTTCTAAAAATATTAAATGGTTCATAATTATTTTATGAAATTGGAACTGATCCATATTTTTCAATTGTACCCTATATAGATTATAATTATTTCAAAGCGGCTTCCAGCTTGAACTTGTGGATAAATCGTACAAATTAATGCCACTTAAGTGAGCCGCATTGATATAGATGGAGGGAGTCCAAAGAAGCAAGTCAAGTGCCTTTCATCCACCAGAAGATGATTACAGTAAACTCTGTTCTGATTTATGTACACAAATTAATCGCGGTTTATTTGTTTATTGATTTTCAGGCACCCAAAAAATTGTTACCGAAAAGAAATTAAGAGAAAGAGGCTGCTACTTGGTCAACGAGAAAGGCGTTTAACGGGACTGTGAATTCCACTCTAACGAAACTGGCGATAAACTGGGCCACTTTTATGGCCACAGCCACAGAAAGCCATAAGGACGTAATAAGAACATAAAACCGGTCCGCAACACTTGCCTTTAATTGATTTTCTATACAAAAGAAGGCCATAACCGTTCAACAAAGTAGTCCTGCTCCTAATGTAACGGTTTTCGGGGAGCATAACTTTTTATTTAGAGGGTGGGTCGAAGCATGGGATAAAGGAATTAAATAGTAAAATTAAGTGGGTCAACATAATGCTTGTAACATTTTATTAATACTTAAGATCTCAAGGTAAATAATAATTGATAAAATATAGCTTTTCCTAATTATGTTCATGTCAGGGACAAGGATATAGCGAATGTCGATTTTTACACATCCGCGGATGTGGATATTTTAAATTTTAGATAAAAATCATATTAAAAAAACTTTTGTAAATTGTGTCAAGTCCCAAAGAAATACCTGTCTTTTTTATTCAAACACAGTGAACGCCGCTTATTAGGGCCCGGTTAATAGAGACAATCGCTTTATCGGGCTAAAATGCCTAGGAACCTATCGGCTGTATATAAATACATTGAAAATTCATCGCTTAATGGATCCAAACCCATCGCATGTTTGGGTAAGTTTTGCAAAGTGTTTTTTTTTTATTCAATAGCGAAAAAATTAAATTCAGAATCATCGAACAAAACATACTTCTTTCAAAGGCAAAATTAAAAATCAAGTGACACATATTTTTATCCAGAACTCAAGTCATGCCATGTTAATTAGATAACATCAAATACGAGAACGAATATATTTAAGAAATGTTCAATTTTGTGTCAATTTAATTCGAATTGCATTGAATTTTGTATAAAACACGATTGATTAGCATTATTAAACACACAACGGTCCTACTTTAAAACACTCGCTATGCACGCGATTTCAACAAACCCTCGTGTTTATCAACGCCTTATTTTCTCGATCTAGTAGTATAAATATCTATTACAGTTATGGCGCGCCAGCTAGAAGCACAGCATGCTAAATTCATACAAAAGCTGACGGTTTGCTGCGTCTCTCATGATATTTATAATGTAATGAAATTTAATTCTTAAAAACAGATATTCTTATTTAAAAATCTCTGTATTATTTTCCATTTTTCATGATTAAAAATTATTTTAAATTAATTTTGAATCAACCATTGATTGGCGAGATTTCATATTACACAGAATAATTCGAAATTAGTATTATTAATATCAAGTTCAAGTTTATTTCTCCGATTTCCCGATAAGCGGAACATATGACATTTAAGACCCTAGAGCATTTTCCAATTAAAATAGTTTCCCATGTTCGTGACATTGAGAGTTTATGCCTGATTAAGGCTCATTCATATTCCATCTTAATGTCGAGGATTAGAGAAACGGAAAGTGCCTCCGAATTTATAAGCTATAATATTTATCGAAACACTCCCTTGTCTTACTTAGAAACTACTCAGACGATAATGTATCCAAACAAATTAATTGGCATTCTATTGGATAATCTCTTAAGCATCTTCAATAAGAAAAACACTTTATTAAATTTAACAAACAATTTATAAAGTTTTACAAACATTAAAGAGAAAATGCTTTTGTATTGAAATTAATGTTTAATTAAGTTCTGACGAGAGATACTCTGGATATTAAGAAAAAATTAATTTTAAAGTTCAAATTTGCATTGTTTTACTGCACTTACGAAATAATTAAAAATTGATTATAATTTAAAGGAAAAGGGATTTTGGTTATTTCGGAAGTAATTTAATACCAAACTCTCTAAAGTTCATTAATTTCAAATTATGCTTTACTTTAGTAACAATATAATGGAATGTATGAGCTTGAAACTTTTACAGGTTATAGATAACAGCAAAAGAAAACTTTATCTTAAATTAAATTTTCCATTTTTTCTTATTCTTTTGTAATGTTTAAAATACCGAAATTAAGTAATTCTAGTTTTTTGTTACAAAATGCGCTTAAGTCAGACAGAGATCTTCACAGGCCGGCCCCTGAGGGAACTACGAGATCCATTGCACAAAGTCGATAACCAAAAGTAATTCTAACAAAATTAAATATTTCCATAGATTTTCTTTTCTTTGAAAAGCATTCGATACATGAATTTATTCTTTAGTATTTGAATTCATTCGCTGAAAACAAAATGTCTTATTTATAAACCTTGGTTAAGTTTAACATATCTTCCTTAAAGTTATGAGAATACTTTCTAAATTTTGGGACTGAGATATGAGCTTCAAATATCAATAATTTAAAAATAAAATAAATAAATTCATGTGGTACAGAGCAACAGTTATTTCTACAAAAATTCAATGAATTTTTAAGATTTTTGTGTTAATTTGTTTAAAAATGCATAAAATTTTGTATAAAACAAGGTCGATAAGCATTATTAATTATCCGTTTTTAACTCAGAAGCAATTAAATACTAACTTTACGATTCGTATTTCATACTCATTTCCTTGTTAAAAACGGCATCATTTAAAGTCTTTTTTTGCACTCCCGTATCGAAATACACTGTGAATTAAGGTCAAAACC
>JXOV01006324.1:0-18032 GCA_001014945.1 Clogmia albipunctata
GACGTTAAAAATGGAATATTTATCATAAGAGTTTAACCTACATATGCTACAGTTTATATCTTAAAGAGATAGAGAGGTAAAAAAATATTGTTTCGTGTGATAGACATAATGCTATTTCCATCTTATGTTCCTATATACTTCAATGGAAGATGAAGACATGGCTCTTCGACAAGTATCAATCGCCTCTGCTGAACTTGAAGAGCTTTAATTGGGGGGGAGAGTATATAATAATAGTACTAAATATGCGTTACTGTGGATATTCTTAAGGAGCATTATTCGTGATATATGTATATATTAATAATAATATCTCAACTGGCCTTAGTCATGTAGTCAATTAACTGCTTTTATCCATATAAAAAATATATATTACTTTATAAAAAATTGTGTTACACTTTTTCTTTTGCAATTTGCTCTCTCATGTCTCTTCGGTTTAATAATTTGGTTGTTTTTCCTTTCTTTATTATTATTGGGGTTGTCATTAACATTATTCCTTTAAAACATATTGGTTTGGTCAGCCTGACAGTGGTAATGTTTAACTAAAAATTGTAAGGGTTTTTAGAGAAAGAAAAAGTAAAACTTATTAGAGCATTTCACTCGGCTTTATAATTTTAATTGAAACACTCACATTTTACAAAGTATGTTAGTTTAATTGATTCCCGTTTTCATTGCGTGCCACTTGTATCTTTAATATTATCCTTTAGTTAATTATAGATCAATAGGTGACCTGGAATGGGATTAATGCGGGCGGAATCGGAAAAGAACCACCAACAGTATTGACAATACACAACAATGTATACTTGCAAAACACAAATCACACACTCTAGATTCTAGTTCCTGGAATGATAACAAGATCTCCTGAAATGACTTGATTTTAGTCAATTTTTCATACAAGTGATTGAGTGTGTATGTGTGTGTTAAATTGTTTATGTATAATATAATAAGTTCCTTTTCTTTTAAATATCGAATACAAATTGGTGCCCAAAAAGCTCTCACAATTTCGAAATGAAAAAATCTCTATCAAATGCACTACGTTTTCAAATAACTTGAATAACAATAATTAACAACATTGAAATGTTTTTGCTTGTTTCTTCGATAATAATTTTTCCACATTACTTGAATTTTAACGCTCTTGTCCTACTTTAAATATTCACTCTGTTACGTCCCGTGAAGTCTTGGAAGATGAAAACACTGTCCCTTCGCTTAATTTGTTCTCGAGTACTACTTTTTGAAAAAACGTGTCTTAGAAAAATTGGAATGAAAATTGAATAAAAACGGATAACTGTTAGAATTTGTTATAGTCTACAATGCACAGCGATAGATTCTTCTTAACTTTCAATCTTGATGTCTCTAATTACCTCCATTGTTAACAAGTTTTTCCTTTTTTATGACCCATTTTTATAAATATACTTTTTCTCCTTTCTTCTTCTCTTGAGGTAATCGGCTCTCTCCAATTAGCTTAATCCAAGATAAGACTTCTTTTATTACTGAATGAGAGACAATTTGATTAAAAGTTCAGTTTAGAGTTATAATTTTTAATGGAATGTGTATAAGTATGAGTATAAAAAGTGAACCAAAAAGATCCTTAATGTAGTTCCTAACACTATAATGTGTATAGTTAAATCCTTAAAGTTTTCTTGGTTGTTTCCATTTTTTTCTTATTACTTTTTAGAATTGAAGTGAGAAATTTGATTCGATTTTCTTCATATTTTTTTTTCTTTAATAAAGTCAACATCACCTTAGGGAGATTGGTGACGTCCAATGAATGCCCTTAAAATGCACTGGAAAAATAATTGACAATTTAACATCCTTAATATACTAGAACAGTTTTAAGATTAATTTTCTTATTATTATCGTTATCTTAACATGAGTGCCTCCAGATCAAACTTGTGGTTTTAAGTGTTTCGAAAGCCCTACTTTTTCTTCTTTTAAAAAATTTCATTTATTTAACCGGACGAACAAAAGTTGGCCAATTCATTCTAGTTTAATATTCATTATCTAGCTATAATTTTAATATCCTTTTTTCATTTTGTAAACAAAATAAACAATTTTCTCCCATAAAATTGGGATGGAGATAATTTAATAAAAACACGGCCAATTTTTCAGTACTTTCGCAAACAATATCAAATACAACCCGAATCACTATAAATACTTCTAAAACTGTAAAAGGACAAATTCTTTAACCGATCAAATACCAATCTCCAATTCAATTACTCTTCTCTCGTTAATTATTATTCTTTTTTATTGACAGAGCTAGTGGTCAATATGGGGTTTCGTCGTTCTATTCACTTTTATTCCGCCTTCATCTCTTCATCGATCGATCGCTCGCTCTCTAATTGAGTGTATAACTGTTATTAAGTATATGATCATTGATTAATTGCCTTAATATTAAGCGATTAATTAAGATTTTATTCCATAAACGTTTAATTGATAAAATGCATAAGATGGTTGATTACTTCTCATAATAATCGTAAAGCCGTTGTTTGGAGAGTTACAACACTTTGGAATGTGACTGTAAAAGTTCAATTAACCATCCCCAGCTCCTGCCTATTGACATGGTCAATCTATAATTTCAGCCATTAATATCACTCCCATTGAACAGGAGAAATGGTCAAAACTGCATCCGAAAATAATGTGTCTTTGGAATATGAATTTACAGTGGCTGCCGCAAGTAAGGGACCATGTTACTTGGAGCAAAAATTTCATAATATTTTTCGTTAACAAATATTTTGCTTGAGTAAAAATTGTTTCCCCCAGATTCGATTATTGTTTACTAGTAGACGTGGATATCTACCGAATGAGCAGAAAATGATGTGCCTTTTGTGTGCTAGTCCAAAATTATCGTTTAAAAATTTGATCAAAGGATGGATTTATTAAAAATTCACTTTTTTTGGCCACTTTTAGGATAGTCTGTTTAATAACGAACAATTGTCATAATCATTGTCGCAAGTTTTAACTATAACCAACAAATTTTTTTTATTGTGTATTCTTTATATGTTTAACTTTTCTCCTCGTCGTCCTTCTTGTGGGTCAAATATCAAACTGTGTAAATGTCATGTAGAAACTGTCAATAACTCCTTAAAATTAGTTCACCTATAACTTTTGATCCCATGATTGCCAATAATCTTCATCGTCCAAAACTAGCGTGTTAGTTTTATACTTCTTTTTTTTTTGTTGTAACAGAAATCTACTAAATCGTTGATTTTTACAAACTTGGTTACATTAGATAATTAATATATACTCGCGTACACCCATGCTCACACAATTACACGAAAAACACGATATGTTACGATTTTACCTCTTAATTACTTAAATGCAATTTAATTCTTCTTATATATCTCAATATACAAGAGGTGTGTTGTCTGTGTATGGTATGCTAGTGTAAATATCGTCTAAATGTAATATTTTAGAAGTGGTGTGATGGTCATTACATGTCTCCGGTTTTCACTTATTAATGCTTCTCTGTTTTATTTTGTATTTAAATTATAGAAAATGTCATGGCCCGCCCTTTTCCCACGGCAAAAGACAAAAAAAAACTTTTCAACAATTCCCAAACGTAAGGTCGTCGTCACAACATTTATCAACATTTGGCGCAACTTCTTAAAAAAATATATTCATATCATAATATCATTATTGTGTTATTATCGGTACAATAGTCCCTTAATGTTTAATAATACCATAGTTTTTGTTTTTAATATTAATCTTATTTAGATTCAAAGACAAATTCAACCAACATTATTATTAACCTTATGTGACTACACAAATACCTTAGTCTCTAAAACACACTTATTGGATACTCTTAAAAATAAAATGATTTTATAATCCAANTTTAATGTTTAATAATACCATAGTTTTTTTTAATATTAATCTTATTTAGATTCAAAGACAAATTCAACCAACATTATTATTAACCTTATGTGACTACACAAATACCTTAGTCTCTAAAACACACTTATTGGATACTNCTTAATGTTTAATAATACCATAGTTTTTGTTTTTAATATTAATCTTATTTAGATTCAAAGACAAATTCAACCAACATTATTATTAACCTTATGTGACTACACAAATACCTTAGTCTCTAAAACACACTTATTGGATACTCTTAAAAATAAAATGATTTTATAATCCAATTTTAATATAGGAAGTTAGTGTGTGAGGATCGTTAAACATCAAGACCGATAATAGCTTTTCACATTTACAATTCAGGCCGATACATTTGAAGAGTTATTGTTTTGTTTTTTTTTTGGTGTTTTAAAAGCAAACACTTAATTCCGTCGTAAATGTCTTAACTCACCATCGATCTCGATTTCATTACATATATCAAACAAGATTACAATGATTAGCTGGTTTTTAATTACTGCCTAATTCTATTAAAAGCGATATTATTTCTCAAACATTGACATTATTCAATAGATTAGCCTATAAAAACATGTCGGAACAATATGGGCACTGCCACTTTTTTAATAAGATCTTTCATTNCCATTACATATATCAAACAAGAGGTTATTGTTACAATGATTAGCTGGTTTTTAATTACTGCCTAATTCTATTAAAAGCGATATTATTTCTCAAACATTGACATTATTCAATAGATTAGCCTATAAAAACATGTCGGAACAATATGGCGCACTGCCACTTTTTAATAAGATCTTTCATTTTCTTAGTAGGATTGGTAGGCTTACTCTACAACAATAATTGCCACTTCCTTACCACCATTTAGAGCACATTCATTTTATCCTAGTTATTAATCAATATACGTAGAATATCATTAAGAACCGATTGCATATTGTGTTAGAATAAAGCCTGATCGTTAGTAAATGTGTATTTAGTTGGTGTGCGACGCCCTCTAAAGGAGTGTTTGTTAAAATCTTGCAATACATTTGGAGTATATAAAAATAATTTGAGTCCCATTATGTTTTCTGAATTCCTTAATCCTAGTTATTTAGTCGCTGAATATGACTTGCAACGAATTATTGGCAAATTAACTTTTTTTTTTGCAATTGTCCGATCGTACGATCGGTAATGATCGACGATTTAACAAGTTTTGATTTTTTAGTAGTTTGGGGGTTGCATTTAGTAAATTCTTTATTGCTGGTTTTTGCAATTTTCAATAATAATCATAATAGTATTAAATTCTTCCCTTATTTTGGTCAAGTTTAAAGTACATGCAAAAATCGTATTCAAGGAGAGAAGTTTTCAAATCACAAGTGATTATTATAACGGTCTTAATATTAATTTCGCACGGACTAAATCATCTTCCTTCTTCTTCATCTCATCGTTACTGTTAAAGAGCCAACATTTTTTAACCGTAACAAATATGTAAGTAGTAGCTGCTAAAAGTTTCTGACAGTTGTATAATATATAATTTAATAAAAAGCAATCTACAATCAAATTCCGCAATATAGTACAGTCTTATATCCATTACACTTGTCTGATTTTTTTGTTTGTTTAAAGTTTTATCTATAAGAAATATTTAAAGTTTACTTTAGAGGACTTGAAACAGTTTTCATATTTTTTGGACGCGATACTTTTACTTCCTTTCACATTTAATTGAATTTCAGAGATAATTNAACAGTTTTCATATTTTTTTGGACGCGATACTTTTACTTTCTTTCACATTTAATTGAATTTCAGAGATAATTGGCATATTTTAGGCTCGACCAGTTTTGCAATTTAACTCTATGATTTCCTTACCATCATTTTTTCTCCATAACATCATCTTTTCATTCAACATTCACATTAAAGGCGAAAACTGAAAAATAAGCTGGAAAAAAGCATAAAAAATATTGACAACAAAAAATAAAGAGAAAAACTCAAGTTTCAGTATAAAAAATTTATTTGTCAAAAAGTCAAAAAATACTAACAAAGATAAAAACTAAATTAAAATTAAATATGTATTCTATCGTGTGTATGTGTATCAGCACATTTGATAATAATAATATATTCATAAAAAACACTTGTTTCAAATTCTCATAATCAAATCAATAAAAAAAACTACTACAAAGAGAATAATAATACAACTGAAATAATCATTTGAGAAAGATTTCCATCATTTTACGAGGCTGGCGATCCATATTCTTTTCTTTTTTTCGTTTGTTATATAATATTTTGCATTTCTTAATGAACTTCTCTCAGTTGTTTGACTAGGATGCAAATATTTGTTAATCGTAACCTTAGATTACAAATATATGTATGTATAAATAATGTAATAATAAAAAGAAAAAACATCGATAATAAAAAATTTAAAAAGAAAACAAACACAATAAGTAATATTATTTCTTATAATTTAAAATTGTTTCTCCATTCTCCTCTCAATCATCTCCTGCTGCTCATAAATTCTTGTTTATGATATATAAAAAAAATTGTGTGTTTAGACGTCTAGCATAGACAACGTATTTAATGCAGTTTTTATAAAATAGGATTTATATATAATTTAATATATAATATAAAAAACCAACAAACAACACACATTAGAAATATTAAAACATGATCCCATTTTGCCTTAATCCTGTCCTGTTTTCATCAGTTCTGATTTTTCATTTTCGCCTCGTACTGTACTTCTATTACTCAGCGCGCTAAGACTGAGACACTACCGTACAAAAGAATATATGCACATATGTGTTTGCGAACTTTCCAGCAGCACTTTTTCATCTACACTGCTTAGTGCTTAGGGGTCAAGATTTTACAAAAACAAAAATCTTCACAGAAAACAATGGCTTTACAGTAAACATATTTTTATATATAGTAATAATAAATGAAAAAATACACAACGCGCTTCTGATTTTATTTTGCGTTTTTCGTTTTCTCACGATTCAAGTAATGAATGCCTNATGTGTTTGCGAACTTTCCAGCAGCACTTTTTCATCTACACTGCTTAGTGCTTAGGGGTCAAGATTTTACAAAAACAAAAATCTTCACAGAAAACAATGGCTTTACAGTAAACATATTTTTATATATAGTAATAATAAATGAAAAAATACACAACGCGCTTCTGATTTTATTTTGCGTTTTCCGTTTTCTCACGATTCAAGTAATGAATGCCTTTAAAATAAGAGAAAAAAAATGCTTTAATTATTCTTCATCACATACTCCAGGGCAGAAAAAGTGCCATTAAAAATTTAACACAAAAAATAATTCAGACCAAAACGTAAATATAAAAAAAAAAAGTATCCAAATATCTGGCTTTTATTGTTCGGTTTATGTTTCGATTTAACTGGAAGTTTCATTAATATTTAAGTATATTAAAATATACCTTTATTTTAATTTTTGGAATGATCTTTAATTAGCAAAATCAGCATCTTTGCAGTATCAAAAATACCATAATAATATACTTTATTTAATAATAATTTTGTTATGAGGCAATTCTCTCATTGCTGATATTAAAGTACCTAAAAATATTTCCACGTATTTACTTTCAATAAAGGAAAAAGAGAAAATACATAAAAACAAACAACAGAAATCCATTATAGTTTAATCGAGTATAATCCTTATCTGAGATCAATCTAATCGATTCGACNAAAATCCATTACAGTTTAATCGAGTATACTCCTTATCTGAGATCAATCTAATCGATTCGACGCGAGTCCCTAAATTAATTTACAACAAAAATCAAACAACTAAACCCTACAAATGATTTATGAATTCAAGCCCTTTCGATACTTTATGTCAAATGTGAGTGCTTAAAATAGTATAACTAATAGTCTTAATACACAATATAGTTCCTAAAAAAATAGTTCAAAAAAGATCTTGGGAGCTTTTGAAATCCTGAACATTCCTCCTCCTCCTAAACCGCTAACTTATTGGCAATTTCACGGCGGTGGCTCATTAAGTCGATTTTGCGAAAACAAATGTTTATGTATTGTAGAGTTCGTTAAGTAGTTATTATATCACCCCGGGTATTGTGCATTAAAATGATTGGTCATTTTGATACTGCACTCGATATCGTTTGTCCTCCTCACTTTCCTCAAAATAGCCATACTCTTCTATAAATAAAACACTTTCGCACCTAACAGTTTAAATACAACAAATGGAAATCTGGATCCGCTTTTTATGCAATGTGTGCGAAATAAAACTACAAAAAAAAACACCAACAACTCTTGACGACCAAAACAAACAAAAAGTCAGATTTAAACCAGTGCAAATAAAAAACTTTGAAACATTATTGGCTATTTTTCCGCGCGCGCATACAACACAAAATTGTAAATGCCAAAAAAAACAAATATAAATATTAAAAAGTTCGAGTATGGAAAAGTTAATGCAAGTATGTAGTACTGGGGGCTTTCTACAGCAGTCCACCAAAAAATTAGCCAACTCTCTGGTCAGTCAGTCGGTCGGTATGTGGGTTATCAACAATCGGGTAATCATTTAAAATTAAAAGCCATGTAGAAAGACGCACACAACCACACATGGACACACGTACAATTATTATTTTTTATTTAAAAACAATGTGCTGTTGACCCACAACTAACTAAATCGCTCGTTTTTCGACGTCCAAAACAAATTAGCAAATGCATCTGGTGCTGACATTTCAATTAGACGAAACAATTTCGTCACACACACTCTTCCTCCTTCTCCTCTAATTCCCTATCTCGCTTTCGCTCTCGTCGTCCTTTCATCACCATCATCATCGTCATGTTCTGAGGTGCATTCGAAACTAATTGGATTAGCACAATATCCTCTCTTCTTCTTCTTCTGCATATATACGATTACTATTTTAGAACAATAAGTCGATTAGTTTTTCATTTATTATCAACAACAAATTTTAATCTCGTTTTTTAATTTCAATCAGTATATATTTATGGGGTTTCATTAGATGCTATTTAAAGTTGACTTAATAATTGATCGATTAGCATCATGTCTCTCTCATATTATTGTTTATCCTATAGTTCTCTCTTTGATTTACAAAAATATTCTGTTAATGGCTTTAAGATTATTTAGTATAGAATAATAATAATAATTATAGTATAAAAGAGCCAAAAATGATAATGGATTTAGTCAACATGTCAGAGCCTAGGACGCAACTAACCAGTCTTGTCTTAAAGTGGCCATTGCAGAATTGCACTCTTTACGAACACTTTCACTGAGAACTCGCCGCTCCTCCTCTCCACAAAATATTACTCTTAAATAGAACGCGCGTCCCTAGGCCAAGTCATCTCTCATCTGTACTTTCCCCCCACCGCCCCCCATGTTTAAACACACAAATTGCTAATTATTATTATCATTATTATATTATTTAACTTGTAACAGTTTTGGCGTTGTAATATGGACATTATGTGGAATTCAGTGAGTCTTATCTTTATGCCAGAATTCATATGTGCAATTCGTTAACATCTATCCAATATTAAATATGCCTAAATACTTTATGCTTTTTTAATTCATTAATTAATGTTCTTACAATTGGTTCTGTTCATTGTTCCGGTAATACAAAAAATTGGTATATAACACTATATAGTCTTGTAATTAACATGTCACACCGCCACATCTTTAGAGAGTTTTGTTTCTTCTTATTTTTGTTTTAGTTTCGAACGAGCCTTCTTCCTTAACAACACACGACCTCTACCTCCTCTAACACTACCGAGTCCACAATATATATTGTTCTCAATTGGGCTTTTTTGCTTTAATCGATCCTATTAGTTAACACACGTCTCATAACAACTGCGCCCTCATGGAAATAGTTAATTGTAAGTGTTGAGCTTACAAATGAATATGAAGAAGAAAAATTCACATTCTCTTTTTTATCCTAGAGTCCTATACTTTATTTAATATTAATAATAATTAAGAAAATTGTCAGCAATAAGAAATGTCATAATATAGAATACGTACGTTTTATTAACTTGGAAAGGGCCATTTAATTAATAATTATATCATCTCATTGATATAAAAAATATAATTAATATTATTATATAGAAATCCTATGTACATTCCCTAGAAGATCAAGAAGACCAGTTGACTTCTCTATAATTATATGTGTGTGTGTGTTTTATATTGTTTTAAGAGCGCTCNGTGTGTATGTGTGTGTTTTATATTGTTTTAAGAGCGCTCAAAACCGTGTATTTCCTTAACAATTTTTTCTTTATACTTTAATCATAATGTCATTTAATACTAAGAGCCTTTCATCTTCTTCAGTTTACACAACACAAGTGATTAATTGATTCACATTCTCCGCACACACACACACGCAGACATACGAAAATATCTCTCTCAAAAGCACAATTAATTAGCAGTAAAAATGCTACCTTTAATATACACAAGTAATATAATTACATTTTTTGGATTGATTGATATTCAATGTGTTATTAATAGTGTTTCCAGTTTTCCTTTTTTGTCCTATTCTATAAATACGCTTTTTTATTTAGATATTCAATTAAATTTAATCAATNCCTATGCTATAAATACGCTTTTGTTTATTTAGATATTCAATTAAATTTAATCAATACGAACATTAAATTGTCATTATATATAAATAATAAAATTGTCATTTAATCTTTTCTTCCATGGTGGATGATTAGAGGATTCGAGAAAATTCGACTAAGAATCTTTAGAGACTTAATAAATATCTTACATGAGAAGAACAAGAACACAAACACTTAACTTTTAAATTCGATCCTTATATGAACAGTCCAGCAGTGTGTGAAAAGATTAGTGACTCTATCAGCTTATTTAATCGGATTTGAGAGTTTTCTCTTTTTCAATTCAATTCAACAAAACGTAAAACGCGCGCCAATTGATTTAATAGTGATTGCCAATTGTTTATAACTAAAAACTAGGGAAAAACAGACAAAATTTTGCTAAAGATTCATATCTAAAACTTTTCAATTTTTCGGGTAATTAATCAATTAATAAGTTGCCCGATTAATCAAAATGGGTTGATTTGTTTAAAATATATATCAAATATATATTTATAATTAAACGTTGACTATTTACTTAAGCGGTTATCTAAATGTGATTTAATATAGCAATAATACTTCAATCTCATTTCGGTTTCGAAACGACCACTCTGCAACGAAAATTGCATAACATAATATTATCCAAAAGAGACGGTCTCGTCTGTGCTCTGCTTCGGTGGTTAAGTAGCTCAACTAAGAGAGGCATGCATCTGATCAAATCTCCCTTATTTCGCTAGATTCACATATACATTTATAAAAAGAAACTAATAACATTTCGCGCTCTTTCTTTCTCCAATTAAATTTACTTAGACATTTTTATTATTGGCAAACCTAAACTAAAATTTAATGATAATACGAACATTTCACAACGTTGTGACTGATTTCAAAATTGCAATCTCTCTTTCTCTCTATATTTTTGTATTGTAACAACTTTTTAGCATCGATCACGACAACCGAATATTATTGCATTATAAACACAACAAGGAAATTAATCTGTGAAATTCTTTGATATAATTCGTTATGGCGAACCTTGGCTTAAGAGAAAGAGGTCCATAAACCAGGAAGCGAAATCTAAAAGAAAAATTCATTCTCTGTCCAAAACACAACATAGACTCGAAGAGATATACAATAACGGAAATTGCAACCAATCAAATTCAAATTTCTAATTAAATATATACTTTATATATATAAGATACCTCTATAAATATTATCGTATCATGTCAAACTTTATCGTTATTCACCACTTCAACTAATAATAAATCAGTCCCAATATTGATATTCGAGAGCAAAAAATTTATTCAATAGAGAAAATTCAAGTGGAAACGAAATATATCCCAACTTTTCCTATACAATAATAAAAACTGCAACTCTCTTTGCGTTGCGCGCTTTTCTTTATTTTATCATTAGTTCTCCTTTCTGCTGCCCCCACACACTAAATAAATATGATCTCGGAATTGTAAAAAGTTTAAAGCCAATAACACAGAGCTACAGAAACGAAGTAGAAAATTTAAAAGCACCCGGAGCAAGTGGGTGCCCCTGTGCATTTCCACTTTCATTTGTATTCTGATAGAACGTTATGCAATTGCAATAAAATGTAGTAATAATCAGAGTGAAAAGAATAAATAACCGCTATCTCTNTGTAAAGAGTTTAAAGCCAATAACACAGAGCTACAGAAACGAAGTAGAAAATTTAAAAGCACCTAGAGCAAGTGGGTGCCCCTGTGCATTTCCACTTTCATTTGTATTCTGATAGAACGTTATGCAATTGCAATAAAATGTAGTAATAATCAGAGTGAAAAGAATAAATAACCGCTATCTCTGTTAACCATACTCGGATAGCAATTCATAATAATATAGTAATGAAGTAATGAAATATATCTTTTATCGAACAGGAACAATTTTCTTTTTATAGAATACTAAAATATATCCTTCCATTTCCCTCTACACACCTTCTTCGTTTTCTTTTGGAGACAATTTTTGGTTTGATTTAGTTTTCCAAATCTCCAACCAATGCTGTTTAGACATTTTTCCACACTAGAACATTATGTTTTTTGTTTTGTTAATTAAAATCACAAGCCATTTAATAATAATCTATCCCTGTGTCTTTGCAAATTTCGTCATGTGTATCGAAATTCTCATAACCGATTCTGCTGTTTAAAATACAATTCTGTATGTGTTGATTTTTTTTCTACTAATCTCTAATTATATTATTTAGAATTTTCATATCTGTTTCTCTCAATTTGTTTCTTTTGTTACTTTTTTGTTGTTGTTATTGTTCACAAATAATTAAGATAATAATTTATATAAAAATTTCAATATAATTTAATAAAACAAATATTCAATAAATTAAGTATATAAAAAGCAAATAAAAAATGAAAACAAACACAAAAATAATAAATATATAAAAACGAAAACAAACAAACATTATTAACATCTAGAGACAAGTTTACACCAAAAAAAATCAGCAATGTGATTGTAGTCCTAACCTAAACTCTGTCTACTACTTTATAATTTCTTCATCATCATACTATTCTCTCCTTTTGACATTATTTTAATTTGTTCCTCTTTAATCGATTTTCTTTACCATCAAGAATTCCGTGTCTCAGCTCCTTTGTTCAGAGTCTCGTCGTCATCGTCATTCTCTACTCCTCACCAGATTGTAGCAACAGAAGTTCTTGGTGGTTGATCTTTAGCCAGATCAATGATCATTATAGCACGGTGACCTCGGCAATCACTTTGACTTCCCCCTTTTCTTCCATACATTCAATTTTTTGTTGTACACACAACTCCATTTATATGCACTTTTCTGCACAGTCTGTCAGCGCAAATAATACACAAAACTACACTCAACAACGTCGCACGTACATATTTTTCTGCATATAATTCGTCTCTTCTCATTCTTATTACCACACTTTTCGCATTTATAATTCCACTTTTGCACAGACGACGTCTTTAATAACATATTTGCACGAGGTATTAAATACCAAATACGAAGGTATGGTAGGAAATAGATCCATTGTTGTCTCAGTTTTGGTTGAACGATTCTTGTTGTCTGCACCTCCTCCTTTTCTTGATCACCCTCCTCTTTGTAGGACCTTAAAGACCGATCGGGGGCACCTGAACATAGCGATAAATGTAGAGACGATAATCTTTGCTCGCCAACACAACACTGCCATCGTCCATAAGGGCCACATCGAAGCACTGGGCATGTTTCACTTTACTTTCAAGGGCCGAAACCAGTTGCCCGTCTTGGGTGAATATCGTCAGATTGAAGTTATTATGATTGTCTGCAATCAATATCTCACCAGACTGATTAATGCCAACGCCAATCGGATAGTTTGTGATGCCCTCTCCGCCAATCTGCCTTAGATAGACTCCTTCGTAGTTGAACACTTTAACGCAATGGGCCCTGTTGTCACTGATGAAGATCTCCTGCTTGTCGTTCACCACAACCCCATTGGGGAACTCTAAATGCTTACTGCAGCCAAACTTCTGGAGCACGACACCATTCTGATCGAAAATAATCACTCGCATCACTTTGCNGACTCCTTCGTAGTTGAACACTTTAACGCAATGGGCCCTGTTGTCACTGATGAAGATCTCCTGCTTGTCGTTCACCACAACCCCATTAGGGAATTCTAAATGCTTACTGCAACCAAACTTCTGGAGCACAACACCATTCTGATCGAAAATAATCACTCGCATCACTTTGCACTCAACCACAATGATTCGACCCTTGTTGTCCACAGTCACACCTCGAGGATGCTGAAGTATGTTGGCANTTGTCGTTCACCACAACCCCATTGGGGAACTCTAAATGCTTACTGCAGCCAAACTTCTGGAGCACGACACCATTCTGATCGAAAATAATCACTCGCATCACTTTGCACTCAACCACAATGATTCGACCCTTGTTGTCCACAGTCACACCTCGAGGATGCTGAAGTATGTTGGCACCGAACTTCCTTACGAATTGGCCGTACTGGTTGTAAATCTGAATCTGGTGTGTGGGGGACCGTTCCGTGACAATAATATCGCCTGACGTTCTAACAACCGCCACTCGGTNCCTGTTCGGATACAATAATTGTCCATCGCGTTTTCCACATTCACCAAACTGGAATTTGAATCTGCCCTCCTTATCAAAGATCTGAATCCTGTGATTGTTTGTATCGGCGACAATTATGTCATTCTGGGCATTCACTGCCACACCACTGGGCTCCGTAAACTGTCCCTCCATCACGCCAAACTCTCCAAACTTGCAATGATAAATCATTTTCTGGCGCTTAATTTGTGACTTGGGCGGGAACATCGATGTCACCGATGATGAGGAGGACATCAGTTTNCCCAAACTTGCAATGATAAATCATTTTCTGTCGCTTAATTTGTGATTTGGGCGGGAACATTGATGTCACCGATGATGAGGAGGACATCAGTTTGGTCGTCAGGTCAATCACTGACGTTGTAGATAATACTGACGAGTGATCAGCGATTAGGTTACTATTTAGACTCAACTGTGAAAACTGTTCATTATTCGCATTACCGTTAGATAAGAGGTGGCTTTGGCCGAACATCATGTTATTATCCGATCCTCCATTGCTCCACTTTTCATACGGATTGAGTTGCATCGATGCACCATTGTTGCCACCGCCTCCTGGAGCGCTACTGTTCATGATAATGTCGCCCACAAATGGTCCCAGGGAATTGGCCGAATTGAACCGTTTCGATATAATGTTTGACGTGTCAAATTGATTGTGTTGATTGACAGCATTAGACGTGGACGTCCCATTGGAGAAGGGCCGTTCTATTATGATGCCATTTGTGATGGATGAATTGGATGACGAGGAAGTTGCGGCCATCATGGACGATGACGTCGACGACGTTATTCCGTTGGACAGTAACAATTGTCCGTTCTGGTGGTGATGAGACAGTCCGTGATGTCCATTCATTAAATTTATATTCAGACTGCCGTTGCTAGTGGATGAGGACGGGGATGTTGTTCCTCCGTTCGTGGTCTGGTAATGTCCATTCATTAATCCATTTGCCGATGTCGATGTGGGCCTAGCTATGGGCGGTTGTTTATTATTGGCCAAACTGGTCGTCGGCATTGAGGACATAATGGAATTGATGAGATTGTTGTTGGCCGTTAGCGCATCCAGCCCATTTCCTCCATTAGCCAAATGTTCTGCCGTTGACCGGATGTACCCAAATGAATTTCTCACACTGGCCTGAATCGCCTGATAATTAGATAGAAACTCCAGCTCGGATAGTGATTGCAAATCCTGAACGTATTGTAAAAACGATTGCAATTTGTTCTCCATCACTTTCCGGAGCATTATAGTCTCTGCTGGACCAGCTTGTTTAGATAAGCGTTCCACAAATTCACACGATTGCAACACCTTTTCGATGTGCTCTTGAGTCTTATTTAGGAGGACGTGAATGCGAATACTTTTGCAATTATATAGGTTGTCCAGTTCCTTGATTACCTCTTGTTTTCGGTCTTCCAGTATAGATCTGAAGAAGTTATGCGTTTCATTGATTTCATTCTGCGCCTTCCGATACTGGATCAATAGACGTTCATTGTTGTACTCGGAACTGTTTATCAATTGACGCATATCGGTGGCCTTGTTCCGCACATCTGATACAATTTGTAACAGACTCTCAATCTGTTTTGATGTCATATCCCCGTTCAACAGCTCGTACTCGTGTGTGGGATGATCAATAACGATGCAATCTTTGCAGATTTGCTGCTGACATGTACGACAGTAGTATTTTAATATTTCATTTTTATGGCGCTGACAGAAGTAACTATTGTTCACTCCGTTGCCGGTGGCAGTCGATGTTGGGCCGCCTACAATTTGTTTGCCATCACCCCCAGGTAGGATGAGGGAGTTCGTTGGTGACATAATGGCAGGATTGTTATCCAACAGTCCTGTTAAGCCGCTGCCGATAACCCCGTTGGGCGGTTTCACGAAATTAATTGGAGCAGTCGGTGCTGCATTGGTGGAGCACGAGGATGAGGCGGAGGAGGCTGATGATGCAGATGACGAGCTGCCATTGCCGGGTCCCGCCGTAGAGCCGCCCAGGATGTCGTCTTTAAAGCTCAAAGCCAGACGGTGTGTATCGAAACTGTTCATGATTTTGCTGGCAAGAAACTGTTGCTGCTGGTCGTGGAACAAGTCGTCTTCGTCGTTATGGGTTAAGCCGGGCGGTAAATGCAATTGATGTTGATGCAATAACTGTTGCTGCGGAAGGTGGAGAAATTGAATGTCGTCGTCCTCGTTAAAGTCCTCCTTTCCAACAACACTTTCACCTCCTTCACAATGACTAATACTGTTTCCTATTCCTCCTACTACGCCGCCCAGAAAGCTATTGGCATCCGTGCCACATAGACTCTTTATCCGGAACACACTATGCCCGTCAAAACAGTGCATAAATTGATGTGCCGTCACACAATTGGCACACAAATAATTGGCGCAGTCGATGCACTTGGCTACAGCGTCCGATTTCTTACTCTTGCAGCCCGTACAACGGGGAAGAATGTCGTCCAATCCGTTATTACTTCCAATACTGCCTGTTTCAAGGCTCTGGAACACGTCACCACTCAAACCACAACCACTGTTCTTCTCTAATAAACTACAACTATTCTCACTACCAACATTAGCTATATTTGGTATCGAGATCGGAGATTCACTATTTGTTGTCACTGGCGATATATTATCCGATGAGGACAGGTATCCATTTTGCTGCTGCTGCTGTTGACTTAAATTATCAATGATATTCAGTACACCACTGGGCAGTGTTGACTCCTCTAAGGGTAAAACTGGAGAAGAAGCCATCTTTCGTCAATCACAACCACAGCGACCCGTCGATCGTCACCAACAACATTAAGCGCATCGATTACGTTACACCTTAAGCACTCGTCAGTCATTTAGAACTCTAGAGCCCTATTTACTTTCTTTCTAAGAGCACTGGTTTTTATTTTCGAGATCACTTTATTTATTATTGTTACTTCCCGTCACTTTTTCCTTCTATCTTTTTCTCTATATTTTGTCAGACACTAATGCTTGGTCAACCAAGTGGTCAATGTTTGCTTTGGTGGCTGATTTAAAGCCTATTACATTTGATGCTACTATTATTATGGTTCACTTTTACTTATTCTTTCTTTCTTTCTTTATTATCCACCAAACACACAGTATTACACAATTGTAAATTTTTACTTTCCTTTATGCAAAAAACTCGTTATTTCTCTCCACTTCTTCTCCTCCTCGTTCTTCTCTTTTTCCTCTTATTTGCACCACTATCGTTATGGACACAAACATACGCACAAACACACACACACGTATTATTTATACGAAACCACACAGTGACAAATCATGCGGCTTTTGTGAGGCGGGCGCGCGCTCTATATTCTTCTACTTGTCTCTTATCTTTCTCTCGCTTTTTAGTATATTTCACTTTTGTTTTATAGAAGCTATTGTTGGTGTTGTTGCTTTTTTGTGACGACGATTATTTTGATATAAATAATCGAATTAACATTTATATCAACAACAACAACTGGAAACAATAATCTGCTCTGCTCCAAAATTCATATCATTATCCGCATTCACACTCTGCGCGTTTTAGAGGGAGCTGCTCTGTGTTCATTCA
>JXOV01006326.1:0-23192 GCA_001014945.1 Clogmia albipunctata
CAATTGTGATAGATTGGCAAATGAATGGATAAGGTATTTGATAACTCCGATTACGTTAAACCAATTAGTTAGACCTAGACCGGTAACATCCTCTATACATCACACCCATTTTCATGTACGTTTTTCACGACCCTGCTCATAATCACTTGATTTAAATATTATATTAGTACCGTAATATCGATAAAATAGTTTATTATTTAGTAGTGTAATATAATTTAATGTTTAAATACCTGACTAAACACTCGACATAATTTGAATGATATTTTTAACTCTTGCTTTCTAGCAAATAAACCATGGTATATTATAACCCATAAATAATTACGTTTTAGACCACAAACAACGAGAGTAAAGATCAATTGTCGTAATCTCGGCGCACAGAAATTCTAGGAATTAAAGCGCGGTTTCCAGTGAAATCAATGCTCGCAATTTATTCGCAATCATCATCATTAAACAAATGCCGCCACTACACTCGCCACCAGCTATATATTACTGTATGCGAGGCTCTAATCTCATTGATAAACAGCACCAAACAGCGCAGAGAAATATTACAGTGGATTTTGGATCAAACTTAATGATAATAAATTAAATTTTGTGCTAATTGAATGGAAGAACTTACTCCAATAAAGAGTCATTGGCGGCATTTATTTATTGTCATAACGAAAACCGACAGATGAATGTCAATTTCCACGAAATTAATTATTAACAACGGCAAAAACTGACCAGCACAAAAGATTTCATCATCTGATTTCATCCCTCTTTCACAGAAATATTAATTTACAAAGTGAATACATGAGATCTACTAACATGCATTCGTCATTTTAAGATTGTTTTACAAAAACCACGAATATGAATGAAATTACGTAGAATACCACCATTTTTCAACTGAAACCATAAATATGCATTGAATATTAGTTCTCAGAAAATTCTGCATTCTAAAAGAATGTATGGAATCTTTATTCGTCTTTTACCTTAAAATNTTACATGAGATCTACTACCATGCATTCGTCATTTTTAGATTATTTTGCAAAAACCACGAATATGAATGAAATTACGTAGNATACATGAGATCTACTAACATGCATTCGTCATTTTAAGATTGTTTTACAAAAACCACGAATATGAATGAAATTACGTAGAATACCACCATTTTTCAACTGAAACCATAAATATGCATTGAATATTAGTTCTCAGAAAATTCTGCATTCTAAAAGAATGTATGGAATCTTTATTCGTCTTTTACCTTAAAATAGCAAAGTAAATAAATAAGTTATTTTATTAGACATTAATGAAAAGGAGCAACACGAAAATATAATTACAATAAAATTAGACGAAATCTTATCTGAACGGCACTGTAATATAATAAAGGCTACATTGAAATAGATTTCTTATAAAAAATATATGTAATTAAGCTATCTTTTGTATGTCAATAAGAGCAACAATAAAATCAATTCATTTTAGAAGTTGCTTTAAAAACAAATGGTATTAAATTTATCGGCAATACATCTAAATACATAAAAAAACAGTTTTTACAAATTTTTTTAAAATAATATCTATAATTACTTACAAAATATTTGAAAATAATTAAATTTGAAGATTTATGTTTAATATCAATACGAAAACCAAATTCTCCACCTTTTAATTAAATGCTTTTTAAATTAAAACAGCACGTCATAATGACAATCCTTCAAGTGAATTATATGAATATTAAACCAGGTGAAAAGACAAAAACTGGCAAATGTTAGGGGGTCATGAAAAAGCTCTCATGAAGACACGCTTTTATGTTCATGACCATCGAAAATTGCACACTGAAAAACGCCCACAAAAGGTGATGAAAGATGTCAAAAAACAACTCTCTTGTGGTTATACGTCAATATTGGAATAAAACAGAAAAACTCATTCTATTCAATCAATAGTTTAAGAATTCAACTTTAATCTGAAAATAAATTACCATTCAGAAAGTGAAACCTAGACTAATTTGAATAATAAAAAACACTTCGCAGTTTCAATCAAGATTTATTTCTATTAAATGAGAGGTGAAGGAATAAAAAAAACTACCTCTTAAACTTAATTTCTATTGAGCCCGCTAATTTTCAGCTGTTTAGAGAACTAATATAATTGCAGAGAAAATCTCGCCAGTCCATCAATTCAGTTCTATGCCTTTCTCAAATATTAGTAGTCTTGTGCCTGCCTTCACGTCGAACTATGTGAATTGTGGAGTGAAGCCCAAAGCAGCCCCAACAGCCAACAACAAAACGACAATAACACAAAAATCTATATGCGTGGATTACGATATAGTATTTATTATTAGTAATGACCTCATCCACGGCTTATTCGGCCCGAGTCGCGTTTGGTCGTCGTGTTCTCAGCTCTCAGACATCGATTCGATTTTCGCGGCGAGACAGAGCGAGCACCAACCAAAATCACCCAAGTTACCTACACACAGTTTTATATAGAGTGCCTCCTGGTCTGGTATACCTTTTTCCTGTTGCAATTTCTCACAATTCCATTGCAATTCAATTCAAATCTGCGATCGCTCACCAGCACACACATGGCCTCCAATTGGAATACAAATTGCTAATTTGTTATCGATCATCTACAATCGACATTTTTATCACCCATGGGAAAATATACGACCAAAAAGTAATTCCTTCAATTCCTTTGACCGCGATTATCTAATCAGAATCATAAATCTTAAAACCTTAACACTATATTAATGCCAAAAATAAATACAATCCGACAAATCTTGATTCCGGACTGAATCACAACTTTTATACAGTTATTTATAGACGAAATTTTGNGAAAATACACGACCAAAAGTAATTCCTTCAATTCCTTTGACCACGATTATCTAATCAGAATCATAAATCTTAAAACCTTAACACTATATTAATGCCAAAAATAAATACAATCCGACAAATCTTGATTCCGGACTGAATCACAACTTTTATACAGTTATTTATAGACGAAATTTTGTTTTGATTTTTGCCATTAACCAAAGTGGAACCATTCTTCGTTTTTCGCGAGCTCTACACTCTCCTTTATTGTTGTTTTCCTTTCCTCTGCAGCGCCAAGCAACCCACATTTCACTCCAAATCCAACCACCCCAAAAATGAATAGTAAACAAAACAAACCGTAACGATAAATTTGGCCAAGAAAATTGTCAATTCTTAGCACAATAGCGCTATTTTAATTCTGTTTATCAACATGCGTTAACCTTCAAAACTTTCTCTCTCTCTCTTTTTCTCATATAAATAATTCAACAACTGTTCATAAATTTAAAAGTATTGTCTAATGAAATAATTATAACATTTATATTAATATTTTATCTTTATTCAATTTAAAAGTAAAACTTTTAAAGTCTGCAAATTTAAAATGCAACAGTACAGGATCTGTTTTATCCAAGAATGTTTTGTTAATCTTTATTTTCACCTCGCCTAGCAACGGNTTTAAAAGTATTGTCTAATGAAATAATTATAACATTTATATTAATATTTTATCTTTATTCAATTTAAAAGTAAATTTTTTAAAGTCTGCAAATTTAAAGGCAACAGTACAGGATCTGTTTTATTCAAGAATGTTTTGTTAATCTTTATTTTCACCTCGCCTAGCAACGGAAAAGTACCATCAAACTGAAGTTCTAATTTTCAATGCCAAAATTTCCAGATTGATTGTAGTGTAAACATTTTAATTCCAAGCCAATGAACGTGTGCTGTGGATTTTAGAGACAATACAGCCAAGGTTAGATAGGTGTTATGGTAATTACATCTTCTTAAATTTAAGCTGAGAGCCAATGAATTGGCAAGTATACACAAATCACTTTCTAGGTCAACTATATTACTTTCGATTAACCGAGTAATAAGGAACAGATTTTAACACTAAACATTAACCTATTTCTTTATACTGTACGAGTATTTCCTTTTATTTTAAAATACGTAATGGAACTCCAAATTACTAAAACAGTCCTTAGTATATTAAATACTATAATACAATAATTTTACAAATAAAATAGAGTTTTTAAAGAACTTGCCCAAAAGTTCATAGTATTGGTTAGAATTATTTTTTTAAATCTATCAGTAAATTCATTTGTGTGGTATTTGGCAAGGTAGACTTTTAAAACAATCATTTATTTACATGATCTTCACAATAAGTGTTAGAATAAATAAAAACTAGGTCTTTATTTACTCAAATGAATTTGATTAATGTAAACAAACTGTTTTAATTGAGTTTGCTTAAAACTTCTTATTCCCAAAATCAAAATAGATTAGAATTGTCTCGAAATTGATTCTATTACTTCAGTTATAGATTTTATTTGATAAAAGTGAATATAATTGACATAACTGATATTTGTTAGAATGTTTCTCTCTGTACCAATCAAAACAATTATTCCAATTTATTAATCAATTAGTTTATAGTGATGCAGAATTAACGACTCAATCAATTTAAAGGCACTTCATAGTTCAAATCCACTATTAAATTTCTAACAATAATCAATTAAAGAGCCCATCGATAAGCACAAAAAACAGAAGTCAATTATTTGTCCTAAAACCGTTTTAAATTAAGCAAATAGCTTGAAGATTGTTGAAGTAAACACCATTGTGTTTTACCTTATAAACTTTTGCAGATCGATAACGACAGTCGACTGTTGGTTGACATTAAGGGAATTTGGCCGCATTTTTAGACCGTTCCTCTCCAAAGCACTTCTTATTGCTGCACAGCGAACATTTTTTACTTTATTATCGCCACAACATCACTATAATTGATTAATCTGCTGTCGTTTGCTGGTTCTGCTCCTCCGATATGCCCGTCGTTTAGGAAACCCCATTATTTTACGAAATATATCACAATTTGAGTATTTTATGACGAGAAAGAAATATTTATAAACAGAGTAAAAACAAAACAGATTGCCCAATCAGAGACCAATTATTATTTTCACACAAATTACACATTCATTATTTGGTTGTTCACATTTAATCACAACAAAGCAGCTGTTTTGTTACAGTTTCCCGACGCGCGCGATTATTTACTTTTCTGCGGAAATTAAAAAAATCTTATTCAGCTCCGATTGCGAGCGAACGACGTATTTTATTGTTAAAATACAAACAATTCAAATTTGACAACCAACGGAAAGGAGAGACTAAATTCGGGCCGTCAATAATGATGCCACGACAAAGTAAAAACCTACTAGCTCTCGTAATAATGATACCATGGTTTAAGCGATTGGTGATTCTGTTCATAATAATTGTACTACAGCCTATTCGAACGCTTGAAATAATATGACATCATATTCAACCAATGGGAATAAAGAAGGAATACACCAAGCGTATTTAAATTAGTATGTATTTCCTGATAAAATATTAAATTATTTTTATAAATGTAATCTCGGCATGATGATTAATTATGTACAAATGAAATGATTGTTTTTTTAAATTGTTCAAAAAAAATTGAAAGCCTTTNAGAATAAAGAAAGAATACACCAAGCGTAATTGAATTAGTATGTATTTCCTGATAAAATATGAAATTATTTTTATAAATGTAATCTCGGCATGATNTGTTCATAATAATTGTACTACAGCCTATTCGAACGCTTGAAATAATATGACATCATATTCAACCAATGGGAATAAAGAAGGAATACACCAAGCGTATTTAAATTAGTATGTATTTCCTGATAAAATATTAAATTATTTTTATAAATGTAATCTCGGCATGATGATTAATTATGTACAAATGAAATGATTGTTTTTTTAAATTGTTCAAAAAAAATTGAAAGCCTTTTTTAATTATTTTTTTTACAATATTATTTTGAAAAGTTGGTTTTGAGTACTAGTGAAAAATTAGAACACATTACAAAGAAATTATCTTTTAAAAATTATTGAAAATAATAATTTTAAATCAGTTTATGGGTTATTCTAAAAAAAATTTCAGTTCGACTTTTCACACCCTTTACTTCGAAAAAAAAACTGATTTCACTCCCTTGGTACACAAATTANTTAATTATCTTAACAAAAAAATAATTGAAAATAATAATTTTAATTCAGTTTATGGTGTATTCTAAAAAAATTTCGATTCGACTTTTCACACTCTTTACTTAGTTAAAATAAACTGATTTCACTCCCTTGGTACACAAATTATTACATTTTTATCATGTTGTTTAAATTATATTAAGAAATAGAATAATAAAATCAGACACTTGTTAAAATGATGAATATCTCCTTACCTTTCAGAAATTGTAATGTGTTTTCCTTTATTTGTAATGAAAGTAAAATCAACTTGTTTATAACAAATAACAATTGAAACGTGCAGAAAAACCAAATANTATGTTATTTAAATTGAATTAAGAAATAGCTCAAATCAGCCACATGTTAAAATGATGAATATACCCTTACCTTTCAGGAATTGAAATGTGTTTTCCTTTATTTGTAATGAACGTAAAATCAACTTGTTTATAACACATAACAATTGAAACGTGCAGAAAAACCAAATATAAATTAAACATTTTTAAACCGAACAAATCAAAAACTGAACTAAAGTGTTAGAGTGTAGAATATCTTCTAAACCAGTCTCTTATTTACTAACAAAAAATAGTTCCTTTTAAAAACCGCAAACTAAACTCGTTATCATTTAACATACAATGAAAGTTTTACCGCAAATTATAATTTCATTGAGTTTTTAATGGAAACTTAATAATCACACACATTGTATTATAAAAAATACAGTGGCCTCTCGATAATTCAAACCATCGAATCTCTCAACAATTAAAAAGTTCTAACAAGGTCCCTACATTTTAATGTTCTCGCTAATTCGAACCAAAAGCAATTGTCCAGTGGTTTTGCTAAATAAACCACGTGGTAATTCGAACTCATCGGAGTCCAACACTCGACAATTCGAATTTGGCTATTTTTTGTTGCAGCATTTCTCTTAAAAAGCTGATCCTTTCAATATTTCGAAATATTTTAAGTCCCCCGAACTTTGAACTATCGAGAGGCGATTGTATATAATTTTTTTTTTAATCAGAAAATTATTTCATAAATAACTTTAATACCAATTGTTCTAGTGTTTTAAATTTAATCGAGATAGATTTATTAGTTTATATATTTAGTATTAATTCCGCCAAATGATAACTAAAATAATTATCACTAAAGAATTAAAAAAATTAGTTGAATTTGTAAAATTAGGTAAAATAAATAAATCTGCAAGTCTAGCTCGAAATTACTGTACCATAACTGTAATTTTAATAGACACATATGGCCTAACTAGTGTCTTAACATAAGTAAAGAAATTGAATCGACCTTATTTCGTTAATTTGCTAGTTATAAATTTTTTATCGAATTATATTAGACTAAATGACAAAATAATTCTTTCTTAGTTTTTAATGAAATTTCAAAACAACACTTTTCAAAGTTAATACTAATTTTCTTTAAACTTTGTTAAATAAATTATCCGTTGTATTAAAAATCTGTTGGTATTATACAATAGGTTTTTTGATCACTTTTTATAAAACCAAAACTAAAAGAAATAAAACTGTTATTTACAAAATGGAACACTTTTAATATATTATCTTTCATCAACTAAATACTAGTGTTTAAGCCTACTTTATCCGCATACAATCGAGGCAATTAAATCGAAAAAGGGGTTTAAATACAGTTCAAGTTTTTATATTTTTAGCGTAAAAATTGGTAGAGAATTGAATATTTGCGTCACCAAAACAACGGCCTTTCAGAATGGTTATTTTTGCAGACAAAAAATAGACTTTTTTTCTTCTTTTTTCCTAAAATTTCGTTTCAGACATCTGATGACCAGGAAATATATTCTTCAACAATGCAATTGGGAATGTTTTCGGATCACTTTTTTTTATAATATATTGTACAATTCAAGATCCTAAAATTACAAATCAAATAAAATCACTTTTGGTCTCTCCTCGATTAATTAGTGGATGTATTTCGATAAAAATTAAAAAAATAAGTTTCTTCTAAACATTAGCCAAAGAGGTTATGTGTAGCCCGTTGTAGGTCCCAATTATATCTCGACAGAGCAGCTCTAGCGTCTACTTCTTTTACTCCCATATCAACTAATCTCTTTATTTTCGAGTCTAATTCAGCAAATCTTAAAGGACCTGAAAGAAAATTTACAGAAATGTCTCCTCATTAAATTCTTTGTTCAAATAAAGAGACGAACCATTGGCGTAAGCTGTTGTCCAATGCTTCGCTGTGAGCACGAACATTTCATGGTTCTCTTTGTACTGGGAGGCGACAACTAAAAATATTACAAAAGAATCAGATTAAACAATGCTCTAACTTTTCCATACAACGATTTCTCTTTTTACCTGCATCTTGAGGGTCATCAGGCTCTGCTGCGGATAGTAGAGCTTGCAAAGATAATAGAACTGTCCTCAAGGTCATAGCTGCTGCCCAGTTCTCTTTTAAAATATCCAGACATATCGCTCCTGTCACCGAGGAAATGTTTGGATGCCAGATTTTTGTTATAAATCGGACTTTTGGTGGATTGAAAGGATACGTTTCGGGAACAATAATCTCCAGTTGAAACTTTCCTCCCTCGTAAGGAGTATCTGAAATGTTATTTCCAGAGTTGGAGACACACTTTATATAAATTAGTTTTATGGTACCTGGTGGTCCTGCGATTTCCCCCCGTAGCTCAGTCCAGCTGTCTTTCATAAGTTCAATTTTTATGCTGCATTCGACTATTTCCTGACTCCGCATTACCTAGTTTCGTGTGGCGAATTATTGTTACAAAGGAAAATCAGCGAATATTAAAAACCTTCGAAAGACCCAAACAACTTGAAATTACCTCTTTGAACTCCCGTTTAATCCTAGAAATGGCCATGCTCGCCATGATTAGAGTAAAATGCCTTCTGGTGGTGGACCTCCGTGTTAGCAAATCGAATATAAACAGCTATTTCAGCTTATTTAGAGTTCCCAACAAAAATCGCAATAAAAACAAAACTTGACGTTTGGGCTGTCAAAGCGGAGTGTGTGTGTGTGATGCCCATTTATTTCAAAAGTGTAAAAAAGTTGATCAGAAATAATTCAGAAAGGAAAGCTGTAGCAGGCGCTCTCGTCCAGATGCCGAATATTAAAGTGTTTTCCGGTACCTCGCATCCCGACCTTGCCCAGCGAATCGTCGACAGGCTCGGCATAGACCTGGGAAAAGTAGTGACAAAAAAGTTCTCCAACTTGGAAACATGGTGAGTGAGGATTGTGGCCAGGAATCGGCGCTTTTGTGGACTGTGTCAGTTAGGGCGGGTGGTCAGGAGTGGAACATGTGACTCGAATAGTTTTTAATTTGTTTTATTTTCTCAGGACACCTGTTTAAAAAGCTTAATTTAACTCTTTTTAGGTTATATGCTATAAATGTGGGATCTGTTGACGCTCATTACCAGATTTTTAAAATAAACTTGGTTAATTGATGTTTATCAGTGTGATTTTTGGCACAGTTCAACTGTGTTTAGATTATTGTTCTTCAATTGAGTTAATTGCCAATTATCAAATTCAATTACAGGTCAATGGAAGCAATTCGCTCTAAAACTACCTAATATTCTCCATAGAGTGTCGCTATTTCATTGTCTCTGAACAGGAAATGGACCTCTGGTAATACAGTTTTCTATGGAAAGGGTCAGGTAGATTTAGACCCAAAGAGGCCATCCATGTCTATTTCCGTTTGAAGGCTGACGAAATGTACATATTTGCAAAGGTCATTCAAGGAACAGATTTTTAGACTTGAGATTGTAGTTTAAATAATAACTGTTATCGGGACTTGTTTATAGCATCCAGTCTTTAAATCGATTAATTTGCCTATTATTGTTTTGTTTCTTATATTCACAATTAGGTCATCATCGTGTTGTTGTTTGTCGTTAGGGCTCTGTTATTGACCAATCAATGCATCTAATGACGTACTTATCGATTTGTGTTGTTATTTTCCAGCGTTGAAATCGGAGAATCGGTCCGCGGAGAAGATGTTTACATCGTCCAGTCGGGATCGGGCGAGATCAACGACAACCTGATGGAGCTTCTGATTATGATCAACGCATGCAAGATTGCGTCCGCCTCGCGCGTAACAGCTGTGATACCGTGCTTTCCATATGCCCGACAGGATAAAAAAGACAAGGTAGATCCTTAAAATTCCTCATTGCAGCTCGCCGACAAACGCCGCACCAATGTTTGTGGATTGTTTTTGCTCTTTCTCTCTCGAAATTGGACAGTGATGATGAGGAATGTTCTCATCCAGCTCCTCCCCTCCGCGAATTAAATGAAGGTCCTTTCGTAATTAATCTAATTTTTTTTTATTATCAGGTTGTTAAAATATTTGAGAAAATAGAGTCCAACGCCAAAAACTGAGTGAAAGAATCGGGAATTGTTTTTCTTAATAGTGTCTAAATTATATGTTGTAAACACAAAATTCTGTCTGTTTGTTCCATCCTCGTTCTGTGTCCTTTTTTCCTTTTCTATTTATACTTGTAATTGATTTTCCTAACGAGTTCTTATCAATAATACCACACATCTTACCCCGCAGACTGGTGGAGATGGTGCAGCTAAGACCATTCTCATGAAATACAACGAATGGAAATTTCGGGTATATTCTCTTTTTGATTCTTGGTTTTTGTTTTTCTTTTTAATAATCATTTGTCGTTTTTGTTCTAGTTTGTTTCGTTTTTGTGTTAATCCCATGCTATGCAATTTTCCAAATTATATTAACGTTCTAGTGTAATTCAACGACGACGGTCAATAAATGTATTAACAAAAGATGATTGGCAGAAAATCAAGAACTAAAAGAAATTATTAACCAACATTTCATTCTTGTAATCAATATTGTAGCTAATACAATTAAATACTTTAATCTAACTATTTGTGTTAAAATCAAATTTTAAAACCATTGTTATATATTTATATAATATGTTTATGTACTTATCTAAGGATTAAAAATTAATTTTAGAATTCTATTTTAAATGATTTAATACCTAACAGGATACAACATAATCAGAACAAATATTTATGAAAATAACTTAACATCCTCAATTTAATCTGTTATAATTANATATTTTTATATATTTAAATAAAATGTTTTATGTATTTACCTAAGGTCTAAAAATCAATTTTAGAATTCTATTTTAAATGATTTAATANAGAACTAAAAGAAATTATTAACCAACATTTCATTCTTGTAATCAATATTGTAGCTAATACAATTAAATACTTTAATCTAACTATTTGTGTTAAAATCAAATTTTAAAACCATTGTTATATATTTATATAATATGTTTATGTACTTATCTAAGGATTAAAAATTAATTTTAGAATTCTATTTTAAATGATTTAATACCTAACAGGATACAACATAATCAGAACAAATATTTATGAAAATAACTTAACATCCTCAATTTAATCTGTTATAATTAAACGTTATCTTTGAATTGTATTTATATAAAAAAGTTGATTATTTAAAATATGTGTCGTAGATTAATGTGTTCGTTTAAATTTAGACATAAAATTTAGTTCTAGTAATTATTTGAGAATCACTCCACATAGAAGCAGCGAGATTAGAGTGCCCCTAATCTCAATTTTAACTGTATTGATTAAAAATGTTTGTTGCTTTGCAAATAATTGCTAATTAAAAATAAAATGATTGTAAAAGGCAGCTTAACCTATTTAAGCGTATGGTTTTCTGCTTGTAAGTTGTTACTAATGGTAAAAAAGATGAATGGGAGCTGAGACGAACAACAAGTGGTTAACCGAGTTGATGCTTCTCTCTTATAGGATTTTGAACCGGCGACGTACACTGTGAGTAACGGCGGGCGATGAAAGCGTTCAGACTCAGTTGTTGAGATTTTCATTGCATAAATGACCAATTTTAATTGACCAAAAGATACAAGCAAAAAGAACTTGGTGATTTTGAATCCGTAGAACTCGATCCTAAACCAATGTTTATTACATTTTCCAAAACGAATATCCAATTAAAACAGAAGAAGAAAAATGATCCACAGAAAGCTTCTTAAATCAATTAAGTCTTTACTGTAATAATTGTTGGTTTTGAGGGGGGTGGTTTGTGTTTAGAATTTTCGTTTTTGAAGACGATCCTTTTTAGCGTGTCTCTATTCCTCTTTTATTTAAGGAGGGGGATGTTATTGACACACATCCGAGTACAAATTGCATGGTGTTTCGCCAAACCATTTCGTGATATTTTCCCTCATTTGCGATATTTACCGTTTTAAATTGTGTTGAGCACATATATTTCATTGCAAAAATCTTAAAAACTTAACACACATCTTCATGATATCGCCGCTTCACAGGGGTTTCAAATAACCAATTAATTAGCAATGTCGCATTCAAAAGGATGTCTATTAATTATGTCGTTTTTCCTTAATTAACGAGGTACAGAGCCGAGCTCCCATTTCTGCCAAGTTGGTGGCCAATATGCTGAGTGTTGCCGGAGCAGATCACATCATCACTATGGATCTACACGCTTCCCAAATACAGGTAATGCATTTGGTTTGAGAAACTAATAATTTTTACTAAAAAAATGCAATATTGCAATTGATTATTACAAATTTGATTTTAAAATAGTTACATCCAGGGTAAAATCAGCTATTTTTTAACGAGGAAACGAGTGTGAAATACAAGTTTATTGCACATTCTTTAATAATTATTTATACAACAAGGTCGATAAGATAAGTCATTATTAAACACAAGGGTTGTTTTAAGCCACGAGCGAAGCAAGTGCCTTAAAACAACCCTTGTTTTTAATAATGCTTATCGACCGTGTTTTATACAATATTTTATGCATTTTTAAATAAATTAACATAAAAATTCTTCGAATTTCTGTAAAAATACGTGGTGTGGCTTATTTTTTAAAAAAAAACACTAACAAAACACAGTTAAGCCTCGTCCTTAAAAACTGACGACCATATAAATTTAATGGATTTCTTTTACGGAGCTCACAATTTAATAATAAAGAAAAAGCACCTGTGCTATAATAACGACTTTGACAGAGCAAAATTGAGTGTCATAATATCAATATTAAGCAACAAAAATGCATAAAAAGATTTTTTATTATAGAATGCAATAATTAATCATTAAAATTTATCTGATTTTAGGGTTTCTTTGACATCCCTGTGGACAATCTGTACGCTGAACCGGCTGTACTGAAATGGATTAAAGAGAACATCCCGGAGTGGCGCAATTCCATCATTGTGTCGCCTGATGCGGGTGGTGCGAAGCGAGTGACGTCGATTGCGGATCGCTTGAATGTGGAGTTCGCTTTGATCCACAAGGAGCGCAAGAAGGCGAACGAGGTGGCGTCTATGGTGCTGGTGGGCGACGTCAAGGACCGGATAGCAATTCTGGTCGATGACATGGCGGACACTTGTGGAACAATTTGCCATGCGGCTGAGAAACTCATGGAGGCGGGAGCTGTAAAGACGTACGCAATCCTAACACATGGCATCTTTTCGGGACCAGCCATTCAGCGGATAAACAACGCGTGCTTCGAGGCCGTGGTGGTCACCAACACAATCCCCCAGGACCGTCACATGCAGGATTGTCCCAAAATCCAGTGCATTGATGTGTCCATGATGTTCGCCGAAGCGGTGCGACGAACTCATAATGGTGAAAGTGTCTCCTATCTATTCTCGAACGTTCCATATTAATAAAAAACAAACACATTTAGATTATCATTTAGAAGAGAAACAGATTTTTGCGTTTGACAAAAAATCCACAAACATCTCAATTTTATGAAAACAAAATTAAGTTTATATACTAATGAAAAGTAAGCAGCAATCGGGACATGGGTAAAAATTGTATAAAAAATGCAAATGCAGAATGTAGTGAGAAGGGGAGAGTGAAAACGAATTAAATGCATTTCAGGAAGAATTATAATTTTAATTGATTTAATTTGAATTAAATTGATCGTCCTTGTTAAAATAAGATCTTACAATATGATGCCATTTATAATAGATATAAAAAAGAAGAAAAAATATAAATAAAATAATTTTCTAAAAAGCGAGAGCGTTTGTGATTGGTGTGAAAGTTTGAATGTAGTAGTAAGGGTAATTTTGTGCAGAAAATCATTTGAAGTGTCATCGGAAGAACAACAAAGTGTTTTTATTCTACTATTCTAATAAAAATGAATTTAACTATAGGACCAGAGGAGGGAGTGACCTATCCCATCGACTTGGTGTATTGCGGGAACTGCACCATGCCAATAGAGGTGATAAAACCAGTGTAATTTCGAAATCTAACCTAAAACGTCCTTTTTTAGTATTGCGAATATTATCCGGATTTTGAGCAGTGCAAAAAGTGGCTCGAAAAGAACCTTCCCACAGAGTTTGAGAAGGTGAAGATAGATGAGACTGCAGACGGGGCTGGTGAGGATGATAAAAAGAGGCAAAAGCGCGGCGGAAAAGGGATGATGAAGACCAAAAAGAAGGAAGATGGACCCAAGAAAATTAGTGTTTTCCGAGCGCCCAGAGGAAAGAAGAAGTCTGTTACGGTTATTACAGGATTGAACACGTTCGATATCGATCTGAAAGTAGCTGCAAAGTATTTTGGCTCAAAATTTGCATGTGGGTCTTCGGTGACCGGAGATGATGAAATCGTAGTTCAAGGAGATGTTAAAGATGAACTCTTTGATATTATTCCTGAGAAATGGCCCGAGGTTTGTTTGATTTCAAAAGTTTTAAATAAAAATGCTAATCTAATCTTTATTTCCAGATCGATGAAGACTTTATTGAGGATTTGGGAGACCAGAAGCGCTAAAATTTATTTTAATAAACTATAAATTACTCTACTAAATGCGTTTATTTTCGTCGAATTTTATTTGTAATTAAAATTGTAAATGAGCAATGGCAAATTAGAGAGTATGNCAGATCGATGAAGACTTTATTGAGGATTTGGGAGACCAAAAGCGCTAAAATTTATTTCAATAAACTATAAATTACTCTACTAAATGCGTTTATTTTCGTCGAATTTTATTTGTAATTAAAATTGTAAATGAGCAATGGCAAATTAGAGAGTATGTGGGTTCAGGTTTTCGCCTTGTTAAGTCTATGACTTGACTACATTCTTGGGCAATTGAATATCAAACGTAATCGGAGGGTTGTTGGGTAAGTAATTAATATTGCAAGTTGAAGCGTTTACGAAAATTATTCTGCCGTCCGAACTGATGCCATAGCCCTCGTGGACATGTCCAAAGACATGGTATTTCGGTTTCACCCTTTGCTGGACCGTATTCAGCAAATCTACACACCCTGCTCTGACTCCCGTGCAGCAGAGATCTCCATGGCCGATTGGGGGTGTGTGCGTTATTAAAATGTCCAGATTCTCTGGTATTTTATTCCACATTTCTAAGCACTTTTCTCCCCTGGGCAAATTAAAAGCCCACCTACAAAATTCGGGCTGCCATGGTGTGCCATATATCTTTAGTCCGTAGATCTCAATCGATTCGTCCTCCAAGTAAACACAGTTTGTTAAGTACTTTTTTACGTTTGCAACTTGAACGGCTTCCTTAAGAGACTCTTTGGTATGACCCAAGGTTGGTATGTCGTCAAATATCGCTGTCCCTTAATAAATTATATTATTTAATTTGATTTTTTAAAATCAGTATTCGTTTTTACCTGTATGCTTTCCCCTTTCACTTGTTATATTTTGAAATGGATGTGTAAACGTTGGGTCAAAGCTGAGTTCATGGTTCCCTGCAATCACCAGCTTATGTTTATGGGGCAAAAGTCCTAGCCAGTTATTAAACTCTATAACTTCGTTAACATTTCCTTGAAATAAATTGATAAATGTTAAAAGATTCTAAGAAAAATTAGAAAAATATGTTACCNTGGATGTGTAAATGTTGGGTCAAAGCTGAGTTCATGGTTCCCTGCAATCACCAGCTTATGTTTATGGGGCAAAAGACCCAGCCAGTTATTAAACTCTATGACTTCGTTAACATTTCCTTGAAATAAATTGATAAATGTTAAAAGATTCTAAGAAAAATTAGAAAAATATGTTACCGCATTTTGTAAAGTCACCAGCGTGAATAAATATATCCCCATCAGGAATATCAAAGGTGATATTTCTAGTAAGGGAATGAGTATCACTCATACACACTGAAAATCATTAAAAATAAAATTAATTTCACTTAAATCTTTATATAAAACTGTTTAATTACCAATTCTAGCCTTATCAGAATTTACTTCTCCTTTGGGTTTCTGGGTAGTAATTTTAATTACTCTTTGTGTTTTCGATATCTCATCCCAAGCCTCTAAACAATTGAAGAAAATAAATTATTTTTGATGATTATTTTATTAAAGAGTTTTATTTTAAATGAAATCCTTTATTTACCGTTCGGTTTTGTCGATAGTGGATGCGGCGAACTCATTTTATTTATAAATCGGTAATGAGCTGACCCTTTGGACTACAATCTAACCACATTATCGATNTCAATTGAAGAAAACAATTATTTTTAATCATTATTTTAATAAATATTGTTTTATTTTAAATGAAATCTTTTATTTACCATTCGGTTTTGTCGATAGTGGATGCGNTTTACTTCTCCTTTGGGTTTCTGGGTAGTAATTTTAATTACTCTTTGTGTTTTCGATATCTCATCCCAAGCCTCTAAACAATTGAAGAAAATAAATTATTTTTGATGATTATTTTATTAAAGAGTTTTATTTTAAATGAAATCCTTTATTTACCGTTCGGTTTTGTCGATAGTGGATGCGGCGAACTCATTTTATTTATAAATCGGTAATGAGCTGACCCTTTGGACTACAATCTAACCACATTATCGATAAAAACAAACTAATTAATTTGCAATGCAAAAAAACGTACTCGAATTATTTTGTTGTTCATGACATTTATCACTTTTGTTGTGAATCCCATTCGTACGTATTCTTGACACGAACCATATATATTTTTTAGATAACAGATACCATAAACTAGTCAAATTTATACCAATTATAGTTATTAACACTATTTTTGAGAAAAATAAACAATTCGGCTGACAATCAAAACAAAGCAATTACAGCTGAGAAAAATTGTAAAATAATGGTTTTAACAGTTTAAAATGCAGTAAAAACTAAAAAGATGGATAATATAATTGAAGGTGTCGATGTTAGTCAAGAAGATGGCAACTGTGGTAAGATGTTCAGCATTATATGACTAGTTTCATTCAGTCGCAATTGGAAAAATAATGAGGGCGTGAAATTGTATAATATTTATTCCAGAAGATTAATTTATGACTATCTTCATAATAATTGTTTGATAATTAAGACGAATTTGTGTTATTATAGAGGATCCAGATAATTTGGTGAGAAAAAAAATGAATTCGGCCAAAGAGGATTTGGAGACAGTAAATAATGGATCTGGGGAGATGGAGGCGACTAAAACTGCCACTCCTATGAACTTGGGGTCAACTCGGGTACATATGCTACCCTGGAGCACCCATAATCGGTCTTTTTTGACATCTCCAAATGTTATCTTGACCACTAATAATGTGGAAACCACAACTCTGGACAATACTATGAGACCTGGAGAGATTGTGATGAGATCTTTGTTTGCGGATTTTACACAACAAGCTGAGCGGAAAATCGAATCCGTTATGGTAGAATCAGCTGACAAAAATCTGTCCAAATTACTTCAAAGAGGAGAAGACCCACAATTCGATCAGTTACTATCCACTTTGGGATCCGTTGCCGAACATTGTCTGCCATCTTTACTAAGCACTCTGTTGTGTATGTTTCGATTTCTTAGAAAATGTTTTTCTATCAAAAATTTTGAAATATCAAAATTTGAAAATAATTTCTAATAATATATTAATGTTTTTCAGCATGGCATAAACGACAACTGTCCGATGCAGAAATCAAGAACGATTTGAAGCGAATGGAAAAGGTGGCTATAAAAGCCAATATCGATATAGATTTGCATCTNTATTTCTAGAAAATGTTTTTCTATCAACAATTTTGAAATATGAAAAAAATTCAAAATAATTTCTAATAATATAATAACGTTTTTCAGCTTGGCATAAACGACAACTGTCCGATGCAGAAATCAAGAACGATTTGAAGCGAATGGAAAAGGTGGCTATAAAAGCCAATATCGATATAGATTTGCATCTTCAGCGACGCGAATCGGCGGTGGAATTCATTTTCTGCTTGGCTCTGATAGAAATTCTAAAGCAATTGCCTTTCCATCCGGGCCATGAAGATCTTGTAAAAAATATAGAAAACTTGGCTTTTAAACACTTCAAATATCGAGAAGGGTTGCAAAACAACGCCAATGCACACAATATTCACATGATTGCTGATCTGTATGCTGAAGTGATTGGTGTTTTGGCGCAGAGTCGTTTCAGCTCGGTGAAAAAACGATTCATATCTGAATTAAAAGAGCTTCGAGCTAAGGAACCCAGTTCCTTAACTACGCAAAGTATAATAAGTTTGCTTATGGGAATGAAGTTCTTTAGAGTAAAGGTAATTGTAATATTTTAGAATTTTAATTTGGTTATAAATGTGTGTAAATTAAATTCTATACCTAATATATCTTATATATTCTGTAAATTTGTAGGTGAAAATTTCTAACTTTAAATATTTTAACCATGTGTTGAATTTTTTTCAGTACTGTATTAATCGAAAGCATATTTTCAGATGGTACCCATAGAGGAATTCGAAGCCTCTTTCCAGTTTATGCACGAGTGTGCTCAGTATTTCCTAGAAGTGAAAGACAAAGACATAAAGCACGCATTAGCGNAAACTTTAAATATTTTAACCATTTGTAGAATTTTTTTCAGTACTGAATTAATCGAAAGCATATTTTCAGATGGTACCCATAGAGGAATTCGAAGCCTCTTTCCAGTTTATGCACGAGTGTGCTCAGTATTTCCTAGAAGTGAAAGACAAAGACATAAAGCACGCATTAGCGGGATTATTTGTGGAGATTTTAGTTCCTGTGGCTGCGGCCGTAAAGAATGAAGTAAATGTTCCTTGTGTCAAGAACTTTGTTGATCTTTTATACAGCCAAACTCTGGACGCTTGCACTAAGAACAAGCATCGCTTGGCTCTGTTTCCTTTGGTAACCTGTCTACTTTGTGTAGCCCAAAAGACATTTTTCCTAAACAATTGGCACTATTTCCTGGCAATGTGTCTGAGCAACTTGAAGAATCGAGATGCAAAAATGAGTCGAGTTGCTCTGGAGTCTCTTTACCGATTGCTGTGGGTTTACATGATTCGAATTAAATGCGAATCAAATTCTGCCACCCATTCCCGCCTTCAGAGTATCGTCAACTCGCTGTTTCCTCGTGGTTCCAAGGCTGTTATGCCTCGAGATACTCCATTGAATATATTTGTGAAAATTATCCAATTTATTGCCGCGGAGAGATTGGATTTTGCAATGAGAGACATCGTTTTTGAACTGTTATGGGTTGGAAGGCCAATAAAAATCATTATGACTCCGGAGAGAATGAGTATTGGCTTGAGAGCGTTCCTAGTAGTGGCTGATTCTTTGCAGCAGAAAGATGGGGAGCCGCCAATGCCGAGGACAGTGGGAGTTTTACCGTCGGGAAATACTTTAAGAGTGAAAAAGACTTACTTGAATAAAATGCTGACCGAAGACACGGCCAGAACGATTGGAATGTCTAGCTATTTCCCGCACGTAAGACGCGTCTTTGTGGATATGCTTCGGGCTCTAGATGTCCATTGCGGCCGTCCGTTGATGATGACAAATCAACAAAATGCAAACAAGGAACCCGATGAACTGATGACGAGTGAGAGGAAGCCGAAAATTGATCTCTTCCGGACCTGCATCGCTGCTGTCCCAAGATTAATTCCAGATAATATGACTGGTCAAGAACTGGTGGATTTACTGTCTCGATTAACCGTCCACATGGATGAGGAGTTGAGAGGATTGGCTTATCAATCTCTTCAGACTTTAGTTATAGATTTCCCCGATTGGCGTCAGGATGTTATTCAGGGATTCACCCAGTTTCTAATACGAGATGTTGGTGACATCTATCCACAGCTGGTCGACAATGGACTGAGAATGTTGTTGATGTTCCTGAATACGTGGCGAAATGCTGTCTCTCTCAACGCACCTGCAGCGGCAACGGGACCGGCAAAGGCTCAGAATGTGGTCAACGTTGGCACTGGGTTCAAAGATCCAATGAACCAACAGCATGATACGGTAAAGTCAGGAATTTCTCAACATCCTCAGCCACCGTCGATTTCAAGTTCGAGTGGAAATTCAAGTTTAACTTCGCAGCCAACGACCATGTCATCCATGGAGTCGAATAGAAAGACGACCCTTGATCAGCCCATGATGGTGACACTCCATATGGTCGAGGGTCTGGCAATGGTGATGCTTTGCAATACACGATTATATCCCAGAAAATTATCTGTTCACATCATGAAGGAAGTTAAGAACCTGATGAAGTTACTTGGAGTCCCAGAAGTGGAACCGCCTCTTATTGATGTCATCGATAAGTGTTGTCCACCGGTATGATCTATAGTTTTGTAAAGGAGAATTTAAATNCTTTGCAATACCCGATTATATCCCAGAAAATTATCTGTCCACATCATGAAGGAAGTTAAGAACCTGATGAAGTTACTTGGAGTCCCAGAAGTGGAACCGCCTCTTATTGATGTCATCGATAAGTGTTGTCCACCGGTATGATCTATAGTTTTGTAAAGGAGAATTTAAATATTAATTGATCTCTTTTAGTTGATGGACAAGTGCCTTCACATGCTACCCCAGGCTGAAAAGGCAGCGGTTTTGAGTGCAAATGTAATTGATTTGCAGTGGATATCAGACAGAACGAATGGAATTTGGACAATTGGTCAATCGGAAGATTCGTTGAAAACATCCACCCTGTTTCTGAATTCGTCAAATTCTGACCAAGATCCTTGGGCGACGTTGTTGTTTGGATTCATGGAGAGACAAAATGTTCTTCAACATTGTCCTTCAGCAGTAGCCCAAGCGTGGCCCATTTGTTATCAAAGGGTCACCAGTTTATTTACTGTCATTGATCCAACGTAAGAAAATCATGTTTTGTTTTTATTGTATGTATATTTTACGATTTTTTATTTGCAGTCCTGTCAGTGACAACAGAGCGTCCTTATTAAGGACCTCTGTGACTCCCAAGAAGAACCCTCTGGAAAGCCAGAGAGACAGTTTGGCTCATTTGTGGAAGAACCAAGTAGCAATGGCCATGAGAGTAGTACAGCCTATTCCAAGTGTGGCTGTCCGGTNATTTACTTGCAGTCCTGTCAGTGACAACAGAGCGTCCGTATTAAGGACCTCTGTGACTCCCAAGAAGAACCCTCTGGAAAGCCAGAGAGACAGTTTGGCTCATTTGTGGAAGAACCAAGTAGCAATGGCCATGAGAGTAGTACAGCCTATTCCAAGTGTGGCTGTCCGGTGTGCCTCGCCTGACCTTAGTATCAGGTAAGTTAAATTAAAGCACTCCTAAAAGCATGATCATTTCAGCATTTTGACTATCAGTAGTTTTATGGATCATTTTCTAAATAATTTGTTAATTTTTCAACTAATGATTATTTGAATTTATATCTGATGAATCTATTGCATGATTTGTCCAGTTAATAATCTTGATCTTGAAGTAGTTTAGCGTATTCGCATGTCCGTTTTGTAAGTTCTGATTAGTTGAAACGACATTTAGTTGATTTTAAGAGTTCTGTAAGAAGATCTAGATATATTAGTTTGATTGAAAACTGGATGTTTGAAATCGGGGACCAGTTGAAATTCAATCGAAATAATTCGCATTTTCTCATCATCAGTCATCACCCATTCGATTATTACAGAAATAATTCACATTCAGACTCATATCCACATTTGCCATAATATAAAAATGCAATTATCTTTGGAATATATTCAGTTGATCAAATATTGTTCCGTCTTTTTGTGTTCTTTTTATTTTTCTCTTTCTCTCGACGTGCCTCCCTCCATCTTTACGTTTTCTCCACACAAACAAAGTTTACACGATCAATCGGATTCAAAGTCCTTGTCCGATTCGCTGGATAATATTCCGTCGAATGTGTTTGGGCCGGAGGGAATGATCAGGTTCACTCTGCCATTGTCGTACGGGAAAAAAGATTTGCGTAATAAACGGCAAGGGTAACTACCACATATGGATTCTCTAACTTTTCAAATTTGCGTTTTTTTCTTTGTTCTTTTCGTTTCAGTCAGTGTTTTTAGTGACATTGTCCTAGTGCGGAATGTCCGAATGTAATTATTTTTATTTGATTAAGTTTCTGTTTAGTTTTTAAGTATTATCTTATCCAGAAATTATGTTTTGGTCAAAGTGTAATGATGTGTCTTGAGACAATTTCAAGTCATTAAAGTGATATTTGTTGCTAATTTTTTAAAATTATAGTTAATTTAATTTTTTTTCTACTTACTGTGTCTAAATTATTGTGCTTTGGTGTTGGAGCTTTAATTTAAAGCTTTTCTTTTGTAATTAGAAATGCTTTTTAATTCAACGTAATCTATTAATGTTGTTTTAAAAGTAAATTCGAATTCAGTTCTAAATTGGTATAATTTAAAATCACAGCTCCTCTCCCGATTCATTAACGGCTGATCGAAGTGATAAAGCTGGAGNAATTTAAAGCTTTTCTTTTGTAATTAGAAATGCTTTTTAATTCAACGTAATCTATTAATGTTGTTTTAAAAGTAAATTCGAATTCAGTTCTAAATTGGTATAATTTAAAATCACAGCTCCTCTCCCGATTCATTAACGGCTGATCGAAGTGATAAAGCTGGAGGTTCACCATCTCCGATTGCTTTATATAAGCTTGTGGTTCCGCTGTTGAGATGTGAAGTCCAGGACGTGAGAGACGCTGCAATAAATGCCCTAGGGATGATAAACCACGAAGCGCTAAAAGACCTGATGGAGGAACTGGTGCTCTACATTAGAGAGGCAATCGATCGAAAACAGGAAAATATGAGACGAAGAAGGAGACGGGATGCTCTTCGTCTACAATTGGTCCAAGTGCTGAAAAAAATTGCCGAAAATGGAACATTTGGAGTGAGTACCTGTGTTCTTGACAGGGACAATCAGTCTCTGCATTCAACGTTTGTGGAGTATATCGAAGGAGGTCGACTTTATTTGGAAATGGAGACAGACAAAGACAATACCAGTATTAGAGATGTGAAGATCCACTTTTGTGATTTTATTCGACTAATGAT
>JXOV01006329.1:399-27507 GCA_001014945.1 Clogmia albipunctata
GTGCTTCTAGATGGCGCTCGTTTACTATCAGGCTTATGGGCCGATCCGGTCCTTTGCCTGTGTAATCCTATTCCTCCATATTTGACGGTTGATGGCCACTTCCTTGCAGTCGGTAACTCCTAATAGTCGATCTGCTGTTTCGTTCATTGTTGTCTCGTATCGTTTTCTGGTCTCTTTTCCTGCTAATCGCGCTTCTATAACTCTTATGGGAAATCTGCTTTCATCCATCCTGGAAACATGTCCTGCCCAACGCAGATTGTCTAGCTCTATAAACGCTTAATGCTAATTTGATGGTAAAGTCATCAACCCATATACAATTTGTCCAGTTAAGCTTTTACTCTGATTTTAACAGTAGTTTATAACCTTAGATTTGGACAAGAGGCAATCTGGCTAATTACAGTGAATCTAATAATTTGTAATTAGTGGAGCGAATACAGCAATTATCAAAAAAATAAAATCCGCACTTTAATTTCGGAATAAATGATAAAAAAAAAAACAGAATTGAGTCGATCCAATTTTAAGAATACGTTTTCGTGTGATTGTGTGGCTCCCCGTAAAGTAGGGCACCAAGAGAAAGTCGTTGCATTTAATGGCTTTCTTTGCCGTTTCTTCTCTGCGCGCTCTCTTCCATTCAACATGTGTGTCTGCTGTGGCTTTAACGGTTGTGAAGCGACGAAGATGACGGCTTTTGGCCAAGAAATTTACTTTTACTTGGCTCTTCTGTAGAAAAGAATCCATTCACTTTTATCCCCGGGCCAAATTTCGGTTCTAAAAGTGCAGAAATGGGCAATAAACGCTCCAAAATTGTGTGAAGATCAGCAGTGATCACATCCACATGAAAATTGGAGTCGATCGTAGCTGCGTATTTACGGTTGTTTACTCGAAAATTGGAGGTGGAACGGTGGACGGGTGATCGCGGTTAAGTCGAGCGATCAGTCCATTCCAGCGTTCACTTGGGAACACGGCTCTGTGTCTTCTCTCCCTCAATTTTCTCCCCCTTGCTCGAGGATCACCCCAGCCCAAAGTAAGTAGTGTGGTTTAAATTGGCAAAAGTGTTTAATGCAAAAGTGGAAAATAATTATCGTAATGTTTAAATTATTCAAAATTATTACTTAAAAGAACGTGTGCTGTGAAAAAAGAGTGTTGTCATATTCTAGTCAATCCAATTGTGCAAATATTTAAAGAACCTTCGTGCGCAGAATTAACAAGTTGTTTTAGATTGTGGTACTTTTTCGGAATAGCGTCACTTTTTAGTGGATACAGCTGGCTACTTTGGGGATCTTTTATCAATATTTAGGCAGATGAATTTAAATTGTTCCTATTTGCCTATATTTTATTTATAGCCTTAAGGCTATACAAACAATTAATGTCGATTACGAAATACTCGTGTTTTCTAGAAAAAATAATTTAAAACTGTTAAAATAGTTTTTTAAACAAAAATTTAATATTAAAGGAAATTTCATTAATATATTTATAATTTAAAGAGGTAAAATAGAGCTAAATTATTATATAATATAGCTGGCGGATGTGATTAATGATTCATTATGCCCTGGTTTCGTTAGGAACCGGTTTCTTTTTTTACACGAAATTTACATGATGTAATTTAATATTTTTCCTTAATATTACATTTGAAGTTCCCTAATAAAGAACAATTTTTTATAAAAAATTTATTAAATATAAATGAGAATGCAAATCTTTCTATAATTTGCAATTTGTCGTCTATTAAATTTCTTCTCAAACTGTACTACAATAATTGTTTTATAAAAGAATAATATAAATTTCAAAAATAGTAATTCAGTAATCAGTTTACTTTAACAACATCGAATTTTTTTACTTGCTTTCGGTAAAAACAGATCATATACGTGTATTCGGGCAGGACATTATTCCACAAAACTCAAATCAGTAAAAAACTGCCGATGTGGGATTTTATTAAATTTAAATGAGTAAAGAAATCTATAATTTACAAAATTTGTCGTCTTCTAAGTTTCTTTTGAAAACCTTTTAAAATATTTATTTGTGCCGTTTTGTAACAAGTGAAACGAGTGTGAAACATTGAGGCAAATGCGAGTTTTTTCTTATCTCCGAATAAAAATCCCAAATTTAGTCATATTTTGTACTCTTTTAAATACAATTCAAATTTATTTTAAAAATTTTAGAGACATATTTCATATTGAGCGAATTTTTGGTGTAGATTATTAATTTCATTTTTTCACAAGTGATGATATATTACAAATTTTTACTAGGGAAACAGGTACGATACTCAAATAAATGAACTATCTTTTCAATATGGAATTGTAAATTTTTGGGTTTGAAGTTCAATAAATTTAAATAAGAATCAAATTCTTTCTATCATTTGTTACTATTATAATTAACTTTTTTTAGAATCCGTACAGAAATAGTACGTTTCGTTACAAGTGCTGTAATAACCTATTTCACATGTGTATTGAACGCTATTTTGTGTAATTCTGAAAAATACCAGTTAATCGATAATTACTAATAAAAGCCGTTCGCATCGGTTTTTTTCTTCAAATTGTTGAACAAGTAAGGACAGTGTGTTTATTAGAGTGAGATGGGAATACTCACAACGATATGGTTTGACAACAATATGTAATTTCATTAAATTGGTGTCAGTTTGCGTGCAAATTTTGAATTATTTCTGCACTCCGTGCAGAAAAGTAAGCCCTTACAGAACCAATTTGCGTTTAGAAAATTCTACTTTTTGATACGGAATTGCACAAAGATAGTTTTAAAGCAGTATAATCTTTATCATGAATATTAAATTGTTCACAAGAAAACAGTCCAAATATAAAAGTATTGTGAAATATTAAAGAAAAAGTGGTTTCAACACACAATGCATTAGACGAAAAAATATTGATGCCAAATCACTTCAGATCATGAATTGCATAAAGTAAAGAAATGTAATTGAGATCAATGTCAATGCCGAAGTTATTCAAATATTGGCAATGTAAAACATATGAAATATTATTGAATTACCAGAAAAGTGTACTTAAAGCTACTTGAAGGAGGATTACTTTACCAAATTAATTTTTTTATTTATTTAAAGTATTATATTATGTAAGCTTTTAAATAAATAGGATTTTGAAAATGTCATGTACGAATTATATAATTATTTCAAAAATAACTTTTTCTCAGATTCAACGTGATTGTATTGAAATTTATCATTGTTCAATAAAAGAAGATAGTGGTTCTTTCTATGAATTGATATAAATGTTTTTTTTTTTCAAATTTGAAATAACACTAATAATGTTATTGAAATAATAAAAGTGTACCAGAACCTATTACAAATTTATTTGAAAATAAAGAAATGCTGTTCAAATAAGTTATCGGGATGTTAGTTAATTTTATTCTAAAGTTTAGAACACAGATTCCTACCAGAGCCTCACAAGTATAGTCATCAATTGTAATTGTGTATTGGACGGGTTTTTAGAATTTGGATAAGGTACAATTTCTGTTGCATTAAAAAACGGAATCTTCCATTCACTTTATGTTGCCAAAAAATGGATACAGAGAACAGTCGAGAACGTAATGATTTTGGAGTGTTGTTTGTCATCTCTTGATAATGAAGAATCTTAATTTGTTACTGCTAATTCCTAATCACAAAATGGAATTTTTCATTTAAGGATTGTACATGGGTTTTGTGATTAGTTATAAGCAATAAAAACTTCAAGTTTTTTATTATCAAGATTGGATAGACTACAACTTTTAAATCACAAATTTAAGACATTTAAAATAAAAACTGATGAAATTTACTTAGGCCTAGTTCTATTACTAAATTGTAAGAAATTGGTATTATAAAAAACTACATTTTGATTGGGGGATTTACCAAATTTTATCTGATAACTGAAATACTATATTTGTTTTTCGGATTCGGTAAAGTCCCGAAAACGAGGTCAATTTACCAAAACGACATTCAAATTTAACATATCCGAAAGCCCATTGTTTACAATCAATGATGAGTTTTGGCTCAAATTCAGGGCTTACACAATCGAGTTGATCAATAATTGCACGCAATATTAGACCAGACTGAACTAAGCATGTGAATATTTGCACAATAGCGGCGTAATTACCGGCAAGCGCTGAAAAATAGTGTCGCTCGACAATCCAGATATTACATAAAATTCCCTCATTTACGCTTGGCCAGCGAACTTAAATTGATTTTGAGCTGGGCTGTTCACAAGTTCCATAGTGCGATTAGTGTATAACTTTCTTCGCTACACAAGAGTCAACAGCTTCTGCAGAGGCGAGTTTTTTAATCGTTTATAAGGTGGGGGGAATAGAAAGCTCCAACACAAGTCCAACCAGTTATCGATATGGAATAGACCGATTACGTGTGTCGCGCCGGGATTTCACTTTCTTTTGCAACAATTGTTGTCAATAAACAGCGCGATAAACGTTTGAGATGAATACTCAGATCACATCTGTTAAAAAGCAAAAGTTAAATACAAGTACAAGTATATTAAAAATCCCACACTTTCAAAATCTGTTTTTTATCTTATAAAATAATTTGCATGATCTTGTTAAATAACAAAGTTTAAAGCTAAAGTTTAACATATTTTAAAAGAAATAATTTAAAGTAATTCACGGTCAAAATAATTAGTTGTTTATTGTTAAATTATTTGAGTAATTTAGTATTTGTTTAAAAATTAAAATAAAGTTTTGCCATATCATTGCCAAAAATTGAAGATGATAAGCAAAGCTTCAGATGTTAATAGGAAAATTTAATTGAAATATATTATTAAACTAATCAATTGTTTCAAACTAATTAGATTTATAAATTTGTAACAATAGTTTGCAAATTAAACGTTGTTTTAGGAAGAAAGAAAAAATAGCAAAAATGTTCAGTCATTCAATTTAATTCAAGGATTGTATTTTTAATTTTAATTGATAATGTTTGTATTTACAAAAAATTGACATTGTTATTAGTTCTGGTAAATATATTTTTATAATACTAGTGCTTTAATGAAATTTTCAGCCCGCTAGTGACTTTTATTGTTAATATTGGACTTTGGTGAAAGATTAACCTAAAATTATATAGAAGATGTTTAGTGTTTAAGTGCTTACTGGAATATTATGGGAACAGTCTTCATTACGCGGACCTAATCGGAATGTACATACAAAATCATATTGGAATAAATGGAAAGTAATCCGCTTATAAATGTGACGGAATTCTGGTAGAAATTTAACGTGGCAAAATGATCCCTACAATAAATAGTTATTTTCGTTTCAAGACGCTTTAAGTTTCGGTTTTCAAGAAGGAAGGCTGTTTCCGCTGGAGACGAAGTCGACGACGCGAATAACTTCCTTCGGGAACGTCGAGAAACGAATGCTATGTTTCCCAATTTTCATTTGTAAAATAGCACAAAAATCTAATTAAAATTAATTAAATATTTATATGGGAAACATAACTTTGATACTCTGGGTAATTTTTGTAGTTTTAAAAAATAGAAACATCACATTTAATGAAATATTTTTATGTTTCATTCTTCAGACTAGAATAAGAAGAAGAAGAAGAAGAATGATAAGATGTATTTGTGAATGAAGTTGTATCTTTTCATTTCTATAGTACATTTTTCATGCCTGTATTCATTCAGTTTTTCAACCCGTGATGATTATTATGTTTCATTTAGAAAAGTTTTACTTTTTATTTGAAGCATAAATTAATGAAAACAAGTACTTTTTATATCAAAATTGGGAAAAAACTATTTCGTTTTGAAAATTACACTTTGTTTGAAACTATTTTCTAAGATTTAAAAGAACTTTAATATCAATATACAACAGTTAAGTTAAAATTGTATGCTTATTTGTTTAAAAATCCATAAAGGTTTGTATAAAACGCAGTCAATAAGTATTATTAAAATACTCCCGTGTCTCGAACTTTTATTTTAAAAACCTGGTGTTGAATAATGTTATATGAATATCTAGATAGATAGATAGATAGATAGATAGAAATTNTCCAAAACGTACCTCTTCGGAGCAGTTTTTGGGCTTACGGTGTGATTGGAACTTGTACTTTAAAACCTTCAGATCTTTTTTTTAATAGTATATGTTTCTTTCAATGCTTCACTAACGATTTAAGATATCAAAGGTGGAATTCGTGAGTTCATGAAAATAATATGATTCTACAAGCGTTATCCAGTGAACTTTTTGTCCGTGTTAAACTAACCAAACTCCTAACCAATTTACTTTAAGAACTTAGGTAAAGATTTAAATCTCACTTTTACGAGTATAAATCACTCAAAAGTTCCGTAAATTTAAGACACTCTTTATATTGATTTAATACATATTTAAAGAAACAATTATATAAAATATTACAGATATAAATCAAAACTAATATCAACAAAACTTCATAAACAGCTCTTTGAAACCAATAAAAAAACTACGTCAATTATGTTTTGTGCGTAATCATAAATTACATCTGGTCTCAAACTTGATCTATTTTAAATCATTTATGCCAAGTAATTAGTCGAATAAACCGGATCTAATAGAAAAAATACTTTTAATACACATTTAATTTAAATAAATTGAAAAACCATTTGATAGAAATTATGTTCGAAAAGAAATTCCCAATTTGTGTGAAATATGACATTCCAAATCTAGACTTCTGAGGTTGTGACTTTGAAAATATTTTTATTACTAAGCCATAAGCATCGTTAAGTGACGAAACGCTCGTATTTTAAAAGCGATTCCCGATTAATTGATATAATTAGATAATTAAATATGTCAATGGAATCAGTATTTTATTTGCAATCGACTACAATTTTAAAAATTAAAATGGAGAAAATATTAAAACCGCTCACTGTTTGAAATTTAGATCGACATAACGTTACTAATCATTCTCGTCGCTTAAGAGACTATAAAAGTGTAATTTTAACATAAATATAATGATTGGAAAGGATCCTCCAAACAAGTTTCAATTATTGTACGATCCTTATACTTGAATTTGTCCAGAATATTTTTTAAACCACTAATAGTTAAATGTAAAAATATACCTGTACTTCTATCAAATAATTCTCAGAAGTAAACATCGAATTTAATTTTGCAATCATTACCATAAATAAACTCTACATATTTGAATAATGAACTCACTAATTCTGATAAGAGCTATAAATTTATATCAAACAAAATTTAGATTGTAGCTTTTAATAATATAAGCATCTAATTAACTACGTTAATGTTATTGTAATATCGTGAAAAATAAACAATTAATTAAATATGTTTAAAATAGACACTAAGTCTATAACTGTTAATTATTATTCCTTACAATAGGTTTCAACTGTAACTATCAAATGAAAACAATTGTTTTTGACATAAATAAAATATCAGCCAATTAAAAACTGCTTTTATCTTTTTACACTATAGCGTTTATTAAAATTACACATTAAACAAATGTGCCCATATGAATTCATTTGAATTCCCAATTTTAAATACTCATATTTTAATATTTGACAAAGCTGGTGATAAAATTCTGTTAAAAAAATCGGTTAAATAAATACATAAATTCGATTAAAAATCATTGATTTATAATTAAAATTTAATTTAATATAGCGTAAAATTGTTCTCATTTCGATTTTCTGATGATTCACATATATCATATCATATATATTATATATCATATATCACAAATATAATTAAAAATTAAACAATTTTAAAAGGTCGAGATCGGTTAAATATCGTTTAAATTAATTAAATTCCTGAGATAAATCTGTACAAACAAATGCAATTGATAATAAAAAATAAGTGGAGTTTTTCTTCAAAGTGGGGAAATCGTAAAATTGTGTTCAATTATAGAATCTAATTAGAAATGAACAACATAAAAGCAACAGATTTTAAAAATAGTGTAGAAATTGAATCAATAAAAATGAGTGCTGAAGGAGCAGGCTACAACAGAGTGGAGAATCCCCCCAGGGCGTTGCGTTTCTCAAACAAATAAATGCCCAAACGAGTTCTATTTCTAATTGAATTCCACAGCGTTTGAATTCCGCTTAGAATTCAATAAAGTATATCGAGTTATATCTTATCTTGGGGCTGTGCGGTCGTCGCCGGGATTCGGACCAAAGTCGGTTGTTTTCTGATAACAACGAATGACTGGCTGGGAAATAGTTTTGTATTGAAGAACTTGACCGCTTTTTACATTCTATGCGCGAGGAAAAACTCATTTACACTTTTGCTTTGGGTTCGATTGTTTTCCATCGTTTGGCACCCGCGTTCAAACGTAAATATTTACACGATGAATCTCCCAGTCCGAAATGGATCTAGTCGACTCGTCTTCAAGACACACGAGCGCGAGGTGGATGAGTAACAACTGGGAGAAATTTATGTATATTATTTCTGAGATCAGGGGAAATTCCTTACCGACAATAATTTTTTCGGCTTGCGCTTCACCAAGAAGAGCCTCTTTGTATTTCCTGAGGCTCTCGTCCTCCTGGTCCGCCGCCATAATCTCCTCGATGGTCTTCTGAGGCGGTGGCTGGTAGTTGGCATCTGGATCCTCTTGCTCCACCGCAGTAGGCGCATCTCCAATGTGTTCTTCGGTCGACATTGTTTTTTTTTGTTCTCTGTTTGTTACACTGTTTTCCAATTTATCTGCCCCAAAGATACGAATAAATTAGCACATTTCACGCTCTATGTCAAGTAAATCCGGTTTAGCAAAGATAACACTAGGCTAATTACTTTGTCGCGACCTGCAAAATGCGATTTATGTGTGCAAAAAGTCAGACTTTCAATGTAGGCGAGCAGAACCAACTCAATTCCAATCGGTTTTTTAATGAGATTCAAAACACTTTTCACCCGCCGCCGCCGTTCTGGATGAATTATTCAAATTTCACACACAATTTCGGGGCTTTGTCGTTGCGATTTTGTCCAATTGAACCCGACAGGAAGCCGCAAATAGCACAAAAGCACCCAAATCAAAAGCCAAACTCTTTTCACCACCTATCTGATTACTCACCTTTAACACACACACACAGTCTTAGGTATTGCTTTCCAATCGATTATACACTGCTTTGAGCGCTAATTTGCACGAATAATTAAAATGAACCTAATTGAAAACACAATAAAAAACGAATTTAATAAAATTTAAACAGAAGAAGAAGAAAATTTATGAAATTTATGACAATCGCACCAGTGCTTCTCAAACGGTTTTCCAGTTTGTTTTGGCGGTCTTTTTGCAGTGTTATTTTTCTCTAAAACAAACAGAATACTCAATTTAAACAGTTTAAAACATGCCTATTCTAATAAAAGTGTAAGTAAGACCTTTTATAACTTATAGTTTTATGCACAAAATGGAAAACTTTAAAACAAATCAACTCTAACCTATAACAAAATAACAACAACAAACCGAAACGTCAAAGTGAGATTTCACAACTAAAAATGGGTCCCCCAAAAAGGTCGGGAAAACGCGATTCGAAGCCAAATTACGGTGATAAGTTTGGTAAAAAGAAGCGAACCGAGGACGAGGCTTACTCGTCACTGGCTGATGATGTAGATGACACGAATGATGGGGGCGAATTCGTTCCTGGAGCAGCGACAAAAAACGCTGAAACAAACGACGATGCAATCCAGGACGACGAATACGGGGCGAAGGACTATCGTTCCCAGATGGAACTGAAGCCTGACCATGCGTCTCGTCCGCTGTGGGTCGCCCCAAATGGCCACATTTTCCTGGAATCCTTTTCTCCAGTCTATCGTCATGCCCACGACTTTCTCATCGCAATCTCAGAGCCGGTGTGTCGTCCGGAACATATTCACGAATATAAACTTACAGCCTACAGTTTGTACGCTGCAGTATCTGTAGGGTTACAAACTCACGACATTATTGAGTATTTGAAGAGGCTCAGTAAAACTTCGATTCCCGAAGGAATAGTCGAGTTTATCCAACTTTGTACACTGTCTTACGGTAAAGTGAAACTAGTACTGAAGCACAACAAGTATTTTGTGGAGAGTCCACATCCGGAAGTGCTGCAAAAGTTGCTTAAAGATCCAGTAGTTCAAGAGTGTCGTTTAAAACGAATGGAAACGGATTTAAATGACCCCAATGTCAAGACAACAGAAGATGGATTCATTCTAAACACAAATACAGATAAAAAGGTATCTGCCTTTGGTTCGACTGCTACAAAACCCAAGGAAGGGGAAGAGGGAAAAGAGGTCAAAGAACCAGTTCCGGAAGACATAACAAATTTCTACGAAAAAATCGACAATGAAGAGGAGGACGAGGAAGAGGCCGATTTGAAGACAGTGTCCTTTGAAGTGAACCAAGAGAAGATTGAAATCTTACAGAAGAGGTGCATTGAGATTGAGCACCCCCTTCTGGCGGAGTACGATTTCAGGAATGATACAGTGAATGCTGACATAAATATCGACTTAAAACCAGCTGCTGTTCTTCGTCCCTATCAGGAAAAGAGTTTAAGGAAGATGTTTGGAAACGGCAGAGCAAGATCTGGAGTTATTGTCCTTCCTTGTGGCGCTGGAAAGTCACTGGTTGGAGTAACAGCCTGTTGTACAGTTCGAAAAAGGGCCTTGGTTTTATGCAACAGCGGTGTCAGTGTTGAACAATGGAAGCAACAGTTTAAAATGTGGAGCACAGCTGATGACTCAATGATCTGCAGATTCACGTCTGAAGCAAAGGACAAGCCAATGGGATGTGGAATCCTGGTCACAACCTATTCCATGATAACTCACACTCAAAAGAGGAGTTGGGAAGCGGAACAAACGATGAGATGGCTCCAGGAGCAAGAATGGGGGATTATGGTGTTAGATGAAGTGCACACAATTCCAGCCAAGATGTTCAGAAGGGTCTTAACTATAGTCCAAAGCCACTGCAAACTAGGATTAACAGCCACTTTGTTGAGAGAAGACGACAAAATTGCAGATTTGAACTTTTTAATTGGCCCCAAATTGTACGAAGCCAACTGGTTGGAACTGCAAAAAAGAGGCTACATTGCTAGAGTCCAGTGCGCAGAGGTGTGGTGTCCAATGAGCCCGGAATTTTATCGGGAATATTTAACCTGTAAAACGAGTAAAAAACTACTTTTGTATGTAATGAATCCAAGCAAATTTAGAGCCACTCAATTTTTGATCAAATACCACGAAAGAAGAGGAGATAAAACTATTGTCTTCAGTGACAATGTCTTTGCCCTTAAACATTACGCAATTAAAATGAATAAACCCTACATTTATGGTCCCACGTCCCAAAATGAACGAATTCAAATTTTGCAAAATTTCAAATTCAATCCAAAAGTGAACACGATTTTTGTGTCAAAAGTGGCTGATACTAGTTTCGATTTACCAGAGGCGAACGTTCTTATACAAATCTCATCTCATGGTGGCTCCAGGAGGCAGGAAGCTCAACGTTTGGGACGTATTTTAAGAGCGAAGAAAGGAGCGATTGCTGAGGAGTACAACGCCTTTTTCTACACTTTGGTCAGTCAAGACACAATGGAAATGAGTTACTCGAGAAAGAGACAACGGTTTTTGGTCAATCAGGGCTACAGTTACAAAGTGATTACCCATTTGGCGGGCATGGACACGGATAATGAACTGTTTTATAAGTCGAGAGAGGAACAAGGGCAATTGTTGCAACAGGTTTTGGCGGCTTCCGATATTGACTGTGAAGATGAGAAGGTTCCTGGAGAAGGAGGATTCGCCAGAGTGGGTGGAGGAAAACGGGTTGGAGGTCTGGGATCCATGTCCGGTGGTGATGATGCTGTCTATTATGAATTCAAAAGGAAAAATCAACATCAACACCCTCTTTTCAAGAAATTCAGAGGATAATTTTACATTTTTATTTACTATTTTTTTATAATTATGAATTATTATCAATAAACCATTGAATTGAAAATTGGTCTTTCTTTAATTATTTATTTTTATTAATTTTAAATTTTCAGTCCCTCTTTAGAAGACAAAAATATTAAAGAATGGGCCATTGTGGAACTGCAAGGAGATCTGGAGGTTCGAGGAAATCGATCAATGTGTGGACAGTTTATTGGGGACTTGAGCTACAATAAATATGGGCAACCGGTAATTATTTCATGAATTATTTAAAGAAATTAGTTTAATAGATTACTTTCTAAGAACAATTATAATATCTTGTATTAAAAACTTTCTATAGAAACTTTTACAAACTGATTAAATTAATTTAAAACTTGTTTATAAATTATTTGATAAATTTTTGTTCCTCAAAATTAATATTATGACACGTTTTTAGAGCCCAATTGCTTTTAAGAGTTCTTCGGTTTAATCAGTGGATGATTTAACGGATGAATATTTTATTTGTCTGTGAATTACGACAATTTGCGATCATGTGAAGAGAGGCATACAAGATATAATACATTCCCCATCTCACCGAAAGTGTGTTTCGGATAAATTAAATTTTAATTTTGAATTTATATAAACGATGACTTTAAATTTTTTGTTTATATTTATTTAAGAATATGTGTCGATAAACATTATTAACACACAAGTCTTCTTTAACGGATAATAATTACAATTAATGCATTATCTTATCGACCTAGTCGTATAAACATACAAAACTTAATTTAAACCAACAGTCTTTCAACAGAGCTATAGATAAAATTGAAAATAATAATTTATGTTGGATTAAAATTTTGATATATAATAATGAACAATATATACAAATATTTCACGGTTGTAATCTGTTTTAACACATTTATAACAAATAATTTTACTGTGCTCAATATTCGAATAATTATAATCGTGAATTGTAATTGTTCGACGTACAGTTTTTTTTAAAGCTCTGCTATTATTTGGCTGTCATTGATTTAATAAATACTGTTGCATTTCACTACTTACAACAGATACTACAGAAAAGCGATGGTATAGTTTTATGTTCAGTTTCGATTTCAAAATTAGGCAATCCCTAAACCTTCTTATTCTTGATGGCTTGTGGACTTGTGTATTGCGAAAAAAGACTAATTAATAAATGAGCTATCAAACAACACTGTTTATAAAAATCCGTTACTTGGAGCTGCGAGTACTTTTCACAATGTCTCTGCAATTTACATTATGCCCCTTTTAGAAAATATATAATTTGTTTTGAAAGTGAAATTTTTAACTTTCCAAATTACAAAATCACCACTGCAATTTAAAGTGTTGGAGTTTTATATTTTAAACTTTTAACGCTACAATTTGCATGTTAATCCTAGTGAAATGTTAATCCTGTCGATCCGTATTTCTCTTTAGCGGAATTTGTTTATCTCAGATTTGGTTTAAATTTTAAGAAATTGTTAAGAATTAATTGGAAAAGTAAAGAAGTGGTCACTATCACTATAGGCTTATGGGTCGGTCCGGCCCTTTGCCTGTGCAATCCTATTCCTCAATATTTGACGGTTGATGGCCACTTCCTTCCAGTCGGTAACAAAGTAGTGGTGATTTTGGAAAAAAATTCCCTTGCAAAATGAATAAATCTCTTTCTGAAAGGGTCACCATGCAAATTGAGATTGGAAACTGAATTTAATAATAATTTATATTTCAAAAATAGTAACTTGTTCATCATTCTCTATAGATTCTAATCATTGGTCATCACATTCTCACAGGCAGAGAATCCAAGTTTGAAAAGCCATTAGCTGTCCTGGAGAAGAAAGTGAACGAAAAGAGAGCAGATGCAATGGAGGAGAATTCAGACGCTGAAGATTCAATAGACGACACAATTTTACTGGACGGAAGCACTCGGATTGAAGATCGTACCGTGCTGGACACGACTGTCGCAATCGAGAACAAGACCAGGACAAAAACAGAGTACTTAGTTCGAGCAATCGTGAAACGGAAACTGATATTCAAAGCGCGACCAAAGCCAATCATTGCCAATATTCCAGACCATGTTTAAATATCTTTTTTTTATTAATATTTATAAAAGCATTTTACAATAAAATATAGTAAGAAAATAAAATCCGTTCCAGTTTCATTTAAAGGAACTCCATCTCCCGTTCAATGCCCACAAACTTCAACTGCTCCGTTGGTCCATACCGATAGTCGAAGAAGAGCTCCTCACCCGGCTGAATCGCCCTCTTGGCAAAGATTCCAATCCGATGATCCCCGTTCACCATCATCACTTTTGCATAGCAATTCGGGTTGATTGAGTGATTAGCAAATCGGATTTTATTTCCCTTCCTTGTCGCATCCACCACAAAGTCATTGTTCAAGTTGAACAGAAAACTGCACATGTACTTGTCGTATACTTTTCCTCGACGATCCGCCTCGTCCTGTGAGATTATCTCTCCACAATATTCTGAAATGAACTCATTCTTCTGGGCGCTCTCCTTCAAGAAGATTCCCCAGCCAGCAACGTCCGATGGAGCCATCAACAGGTGCTTATCTGAAATTTAAATGCCAACAGTTGGTTACTAACGGATTATGATATAATTTTTTCTCGAAAAGTAAATTGTAAAATACTGTGACTTTTATATACTTAAGCATACTATGCAAGCAAAATTACGTTAAATATTTAAAAAAAAATAATTATTTAGTTTATTTTTCAAAGAATTTCTAAAATAGATGTCTTACTCGGTTGTAAATTATGGCCCTTTAAAACAGTTTTACTCTTGTAGCAAATAGTTATTTGTGTTACTAAAACGGTTTTAACCGAACAGGAAATAATTATTGTTGCAATCCTCTTGCATTTCGAAATTTGAATAATAAGTAAATATGTTAATTTGGCTTAGGTGCTTTTAATTGACTACTGAATCACTGAAAAACAAATAGTCACAAGAAGTCTAAATCCCGTTGGTTGACGTTGAGTCAATCCCAAGTTCCCTACAGAAATGTAGAGGGGAAAATAAGTTAGATTGGCTAAATTATTGAAGTCACTCTTAGGGGCGCAACCAAACAATGTGATTCTTTCTACCCGATCTGGGTTAGGACGAAGACTATTTTTCAACATTATTAATTCCTGAATTTAACTAAGAATCCTATAATTTTGCTATTTTGTGTCTAATATTCATAAGAGTACCTTTTCAATAATATAAATTACTTGAATTGATACAAAATCAAAAACTTATAAAAATGATAATAAAAGTAATTAGTCCTAACATCAAATTTGCTGAAGAAATTTTTAAAAGTGGAACAATATAAAAATATAATATTTGAGATATATTCGATAATTAAACTTATTTTTCGAATGATTTGATGTTGCCATAAAACAGAATTAATTTGTACTGTTTCCATCAAAACTCATAACGAAAATAAATATGTGTCGTTGGAAAGGTTTTTCAAAGATGATAAATACAAAGATTTTTGTCTAATCGTTTATATGATTATTTAAGATGTAGGGAAAAGATGTACAAAATGGCATGGTTTTGTTTTTGGATCATAATTCTTTATGGGTAGCACACAACCTACACACTCATCATGTTTGGTTATCTATTTTAAAACGATGTGTAGGGAATTTAATGATTTTCAAAATAGTGTGGTTTGAGTTGAATACTTTGAGCATCGCGTAATATCCTTAAATCCGCTATATCAGAAAATACTAATCGTAACTATGACTTTATTTGCTATCCTATTGAGCCCACATTATCAACCACAATGCATAATGAGCTCAGTTTTCGAAAGCCATCATTACTTTATTTGAACTCAAAAAATTTTTATACTATTTTCTCATAATTCGAAATATGGGTTTTTAGACTTCCAAAGATAGTTACTGGCTACCTACAATGACATGCGTCCAAATTTGTCGCGGTGTATATATTGAACATTAGATTATCAACTATTTCAATAAAATAAAAACACTAAAAACTCTCTTTTTGGCGCATTGGGGGAAAATAAGCTACCTGTTGTAAAAGGATGAAACGATTTTTTGTAAGGGAATGATCTGCACGCCTTTTTTATTATTTGCAACAAACCTAGACTTTTGTTTTATAGTCCAGACGATGGCCAATGATAAGACTTTTTTCAAGCCAAAAGAAATTGAGATCAGATTGATACACTCCGAGATATTAACTAAAATTTAATCAAAGACCCCTGTCGTAAAAAGATGAAACACAGTGCATGTACGACTAATTTAAATAAATACCACTAATAGACAAAACGAGAGGTATGACAGTTTGTCTATGTCGTTTTGAAAACAAAAATGTAATTATGAACAGAAAATTTTATTTTAACAAAACAATGAATCCTAAACGGATAAAATAACCACCATGAGAATATGCAATTTTGCGAAACTCTTGCGATGTGCTCAATTAAACTGAATGTAACACTCAGACACATGGAATGAATGCGTTCAAATTTAGGCAGGTTAGCGAAATCCACTTGAGTCACATGATATACTAGTCAGATGCAAGCTAGAAATCGTCAGAATCCCAAATTATCCCCTTATTTTTTCTCTCTTAATGTTATTAGCAATAACTTAAAATAAACTTAAATCTTTGAATAGGTGAAAATACTCACGCAATCCCCTTTGAACGCTGACATTCTTGCAAGTGATCTTGGTCAATTTGAACTGATCAGCTCCACAGGTTTGACACAGATCTGGATCACATTCTCTGACTGCTAAGTAGCAAGGGCACTGCTTCGTGTTGCACTGCGCTTTGCAGCGACATCCTGGAAACCGATTCTGGCAATCACTACTACAATTGCAGAACTTTTCGCAAAAGTTCTGCGCCCCAATGCAGCTGCAATTGGTGTCACAGGGCTGCCCTGGATGATCGCAGGGCGTGAAATTGAAGACGTGGTTCGAACTGGAGTCCTTTTTCAACTGAATCTTCCTACAATGAACCGACCACAGACGATGCTTCTTTTTCTTCTTTCTGGGCGGAGTGTAGTCCTGTCCTCGCAGTTCCTCATCTGGCAAATCGGCTGCTTCCTTCTGACCAAATTCGTACAACTGCTGACAGGTTTTGGTCAGCATCATCTGAGCCATGACACAGTAATTGTTGAGACAGACTTTGTGCAGGGCCCTGAAAAGAGACTGATCGGATCCAGTCCACTCTGTCTGGCTACTGGCACCCATTAAAGACGTGCTAATGGCGTTGGATTTGGCCGCCTCCTCCTCTTTACTGCTGCCACTGGCCGCATCCCTGGCCTGGCTCTGAGCATCCCCCTTGCTAAACCGACTGTTGCTATCATTACTGTCCTCCGAATTACTCTCCTCATTCCCAGAATCGTTCTGGCTCTTGATTTTATTATCCGCTGCAATTTTCTCTTTCATTCCGTCCAAGAGCATGTAACAAGTGGTACTACACGGTTCAGCGAACGGCTTCAACTCCGGATGACGTCTTTTCGTCAAATTGGGACCCGGTTGACAAGCTTGAAGGCCTAAAAGTTTTCATACAAACCAAATAACACCAATTTTAACACATTTTCCTCAATTGAACCAAACCAGCGAATGGAAATACAATTTTTGTCTCACCGTGTTGCTGCTGGTGTCCTGACCAAGTTGTCCAGGAGGCAGCGCAAGCGCAAAAGATTCAAAAATTACCATCAAAGCAAACTACTGGGGAATTTTGGTGGTGGTTTTTTCGGGGTTTTCGTTTTTTGGAATAAAAGGGATGACTAAAAATAAAATTAAACACTTACGATGGAGAAAGCAATCATATTTAAAACACCGACGACAGAAGAGGGTCTGAAAAGAGTGAAGGGTCTGTTCCCGGCTCACGCTCTCCGCCTTGATCCCGTCTATGTTCGGTGTACACTCCGGCGGTCGGTCTGGGTCTGTCCTTGCGGTCAATTCAATGTATCTGGAAGAATTAATTGTATTCGATTTTTTAAATATTGTTTGAATTATTACAGTTTGATAATAAATAAATGAAAAGTAAAAACTGAAGCTGAGCGGAAGGATCACTTGGATAAGCGACATATCAGAATTCAAATCGATAGGCGCTGGTTCGAATCCTGTTTCTGAACAGGTATTTCTTTTGAAATTCGCTACTTAATTCCAATAACAATAACAGGTCGATAACCTTGACCAAGACTGGTAACGATTGTTATGTCTTTGAGAGAAGGAGAGCTGAATTTAATAGCTGATTGCCTTCTAAGTGAAGAGCATAATTCATGACAAAATATGGTTATTTCCATAATATAAGTTAATTGTTTACAAGCTGACGAACAGAAACTTCAACCATACAAGTGGAAGTTTATTCGAATCATCGGAGGAGGAGTACGAGACCAAGAGAGACGAACATATAAGTTTGAATTGGACGCTCTTTCCAGATTTATAAAATCTCAAAGACAGATGGTTTGGACACGTTCATCACATGACTGATAACAGAGCTCCAAAACTACTTCAGAATGGAATAGTAAATTGCAAGCGAAAGAATGGACGTCCTCGTCGATATAATATTTATGATAATCGGTAATCCTCTTAATAATATTATAAATAGTATAACAACTAATCCATTTCAAATATGTATTAACAAGGTGGGAAACCATAAGGATGATTACTCACTTTTCTCTAAGTTCTTCTGCCGTGCCTTTGTCTGGGAAATGGTAGCTGATGGCATGGAATATGATGGGTGCAGGAAAGGCTTGAACTGTAACGTCTGATGGTTTTTCATCAAGTGGTTTTACTTCTTTCGGTTCAGGAGTTTTCGAACTAGAGCTCTTTGGCTCTTCCTCAGTTTCCGGCTTTTTCACAACTTTCTTCTCGTCTTGACTTGTCACTTTTCTCGGCTCCATTGACTCTGAGTCCTGCTGGTACTGGACGAGATTATGGACAAGTTTCACAAACACGTTGTCATCGATAAAGCTGCCCTCTTTGTCGCCGTGCACTTTTCCGTCATAATTTTTTATCAATTCCTCAATAAATTTCCCGTCTTGGTCCAAAACCTCGTCCCCCATGTACGGAATGTTGTGGAGCACCGTCTCATCTTCCACCATAAAGTTCTGCTGTGTCGGAACCCAGGTGTACATTGTCGGGATTGGAGTAACAGCCCCCATGACTCGAATCGGAACACTTTCGACTTCTCCGTCAGAATTCACGTATTCCGCCCGTTTCATGCACTTAATATGGGCCGGTTCATCGGTTTTGGGATCCCATTTTGAGGTCACAGATTCCGTCCAGCGACGATTCTCCTCCTGAAGGCGCTCCTGCATTTTGAGCCAGTTTTTGTGCCAAGCATCTTTCACATCGTCATTTCGCTTGTGCAGCTTCTGCTGGCGGATTTTCATATACTCCGTCTTTACTAAACGCTTCCATTCTACTGATATCTTCATCTTTGAAGACATTAAAGTCCTCCAAAACAGTGTTTAACTCACAATTTTCAATGTTGTTTTCGTTGGCGGGAATTTTTCTACTTTGACCACCATGAAAAATATAAACAACAATATAAGGTCTACTAGATTGTCAATGACGTCAAATGCTTTGTTTTTCTTCACGGTCGTATGTCAGTGGGTATTGAAGAATTGTGTTATTTGTGTGTTTGGTAAAAATGAAAATATTGAAGCGAAATTGTTATTATTTTTAGAATAACACTTTGATTAGACGTTTAATGGCGACGAAGGTTGTGGCCACGGCAACTGTGAGGGCTCTCAACGGGCGGAGGCCCCTTAGAGCAGCCCTTGTTATGGTATTTTATAATTTTATATCGATTTCGTCATTGTCCTTGAACTGAATCCCTTTTTTCAGACTCCAGCAGCAATAACTCGAATCAAAACCCTTCTAGAGGGAAAGCAGGAATATGTATGATTTGCGTTTAAGACTAATTCCAGCAGAACATTAATTGTATTTTGTTAAAATCTAATTTTAGTCAGGATTAAAAATTGGAGTGAAGCAGCGGGGATGTAATGGCCTGTCTTATACTCTAGAATATGCTCAAGGGAAAGGTATTCAGTTGTAAAATCTATATATTAAAACAATGAAAGTAAATTTATCCTTTTTTACAGACAAATTGGACGAGGAAGTTGTCCAAGACGGAGTTAGAATATTCATCGACAGAAAGGCACAATTATCTCTTTTGGGTACGGAGATGGACTTTGTGGAGAGCAAATTGTCCTCTGAGTTTGTGTTTAACAACCCCAACATCAAAGGAACTTGTGGCTGCGGAGAATCTTTCAGCATCTAATGATAATTATTATGTAAATTTTAGTCGTTATAGTCAAATTTTTTGTGCAGTAAAAACTCTTATTATTTAAAGTTTTGGCTTTGTATTTTCAGCTATAAATAATGAGAAATTAAACCTGTGCTGATAACGAAAATTGCAATTAAGTCAAGTATCATTAAAGATACTGTAGTGCTTTATTTTTTCAATAAATTGTTGTGACCTTAGATTATCCACTTGTTCTATAGTAAATTTCTTAATAGAATTTAGCCGAAAAAATATTTAATTTTCATAATTTTGTGTTAAAAGTTAAAAACCGTGAAATTACATTTCATTCCCTTTAATGCAGTACAGTATATGCTCTTTATTCGCTGTTAAAAATTTCATTATTCGCAGATCAATTTTAAAGGAACAAATGTTTTTAAAAGATATACTAATTGACTCCAGTAGCGAATTTCTCTTTTTTTCATACCGATTCTGTCTTAAATTCAGCATTATTTAGGTTTTGAGGAGTCGTTTGTATTCTTAGCAAATCCCAAAGAATCAACTATACGAGCAATAATTAATATGGTCAAAATATATTTCACTAAATATTTTGTGACTTTCCCTTATCTGCGGTATTTTTACGGAACGTACACAGACAGGACGTTGTTTTAAAAGAAAAGACTTAGGAAATAGTACAAATTTTTAAATGGTATTGCCATGCAAAACAACATCGGGTCAAAATTGTATGGTCCTATTTTAGTTGAGAGCAAAGCACCATCAGAGCGCAATTAACGTTACGTAACCCCGACAATAAACAGTTCTAATTGTACATTTCGCGGCTAAAAATTTCCCTATTGGCACATCTTATCAACATTGACCCAATCATAGATTGTTCGGTTCAATTTTACATTACATTTTGTCCTTTCAAAATTTTCCGGCATTTCATAACATTAATTTCGGAACAGCATTCCATAATCTCCACCTTTAATATATGGGGCACGGGCGCCCGTCTCGTTGGTGCAGACTTTATAAAATATTTTCCTCAAATTTTGACTTTACTAAAAATATTTAAATTTTAACAATAAATCTTTTTTTCTTGGAAAAATGACGCCCAGATAAAACATAAAACAAGAAGAAATGTATAGAGGCATGAGATGGAGGAGAACACTAACGCACACAACAATTAGAGGGGTATGAAGACTACTTGCTAGTTTATCCAAATTCCTACATTGAAAGGAGAATTGAAACATTTATACATCTCCCAGATCAGCCCTAGATTATCCTAAACTACTAATTGTAAATAACTAACAAATAAATGTATAAGCTTAAAACAAAACAAATCATTACGTATATTGAATTATGAAAAAAATATATTGTATAAAAAAATTTTTTTTTTAAAAAGTATTTTATCGTCGGCCTAAAAAGAAAACAAATAACAATAACCTCAGTTCAGATAGATAGAAAAAATTTTTATTAATCACAATATGTACAGTTGATTACATTATATACAATTTTATTCATTTGGCGCCACTACTAATTAGCAAACACTTATTTTAGGTATTAATTTTTTTTTTACTGATCTAAGGTATATACTGAGTTATGAATATTAGAAACATATTATAAAAGAAAAAAAATAAAATGTTTAAATTATTCTAACTTATGCTATCTAGGCTAACTAAAATTTATTACTATTGAATTGTCAATATTTGCACAATTACGTAGGAACTTAGTGGTTTGAATATTAATTTGATCTTTAATATAAATTATTTTGGATTTTTGGTGTATGACTTTTGTACTAGAATACCAGGCTATATTGTAGATAATTTTTTTAATCATTATATTTAAACCATCTCTTAAGATAGGACACGAATATAGTGGTCTAATATACGCTTTGATAATTAATAATTTTGATTTTATACCTTAAGCAGATTTTCTACAGATTAAAGGATAAATTAGCTTAGTAATATTGTCAATTTTTGTGAGTGATTTGGCTATATGTAAGTTATATTTTAAATTTTTATTAAACTCTACTCCTAAATATTTAATATTATTTTCCCATTTAATTTTATTCTTATTTATAGTTATATGTGTTTTGGGCAGTTGTTTAGTTTTTCTTCGAGTAAAAAATATTGCATTAGTTTTGCTTTTGTTAATTGTTATCTTCCATTNGGTAGTTTAAATTAAACTCTACACCTAAATATTTAACATTANTTTCCCATTTAATTTTATTCTTATTTATAGTTATATGTGTTTTGGGCAGTTGTTTAGTTTTTCTGCTTTCTGCCTAGACTTCTTCTGTAATCGTTTTTCGATTGTTTTTACAAACCGGGAGCTTGTGAATATAGCGGTATCGTCAGCGTATATTGCCATTTCTGTGTCTCCTTCCGCAATATCATTGATAAATAAATTATAAAGTGTGGGTGAAATGGTAGTATAATGGCAGTCCATGGGGAATTGATTTAGTTTCTGAATTTGATGAACCTACTTTAACTATAAATTTTCTATTTTCTAAAAAACTACCGATAATTTTGATAATATAAATTGCTTCTTTTACATAAGAATTAATTCGATATATTTGATGAACTGTAGAGTGTTGGTCACGAAATCCGAATTGAATATTAGGAATACAATTATTAGAGTAAATATGATCGTTAAGCCTAGTTAGAATTAATTTTTCGAAAATTTTTGAAAGGTGACTAAAAAGTGAAATCGGTCTATATGATGATGGACATGTGAGGTCTTTATTTGGTTTTGGAATAGGTATTACTGAGGCCTTTTTCCAACTGTTAGAAAAATAAGAATTTTTTAAACAGAAATTAAATATTTGTTGTAAATGTATATATGCTGCTCTTGGGAGATTTTTTAATAAGAGAGGAGTTATAATGTCTACGCTAAAAAATATTTCAATTTTAGCAATAAATCTTTTTTGTTTTTTTGGAACGAATCATATTTAATTTATTTATACATTTTATGTTCAAAGTGTATATAAATTACATCAAATAAACATTAAATAAGTTAAAAGACAATTTATTAACACAATATAATAATCAAAATTCAATTTTATTTAGACTAATATTAAATTTATACAATACATACTTATTAATCAGTCTCTTCAAATCCTTTTAAAAGTTTAACCATAAAATGAAATCGCTGAGCGATGTCACTTGGTGCTCGATTGGGCATTAATCCCACTAATTCATCAAGTATGGCTTTTTCATCTTCGTCATTTACCCTTTCTAAAATTAATTTGTCTTCATCCCTAGTCCATGTAATTGTTTTGATTTCATCTTCAGTTGATGCTATAGACAAATTGTGACTTGTATCGGATTCAGAAGAATTCGAATTTCTTGGGCTTTTGTCTGTCTTCTTTGGTGTTTCTAATTCGTTTTCTGATAACATTGTAGGTTCTTCCTTTAGTGATGTTGAAGTTTCGTGGTTTATTTCCATAGGTTCTAGTAAAACTGTTTCTGAGCTTGAATATAAATGTTTTCGTTTAGAATGCTCATCTAATGATATTTTACTAGATAAGTCCTCAACATTTGAGATATTATTGGTATTAGGATCTGTTTTATTTGTAATTTTAGGTTCTCTTGATTTTCTACGACTTTTCGTTTCCGTAGAATTCTTTACAAAATCTAATTCTTGAACTAAAAAGCATAAATCTGAAGGTAAAACGATCCTATTTTCGTAGCACATACGACCATCGATGATCTCATTACAATGATGTGATTCAAAGCCTAATTCTGTTTGAGATATCTCTTTCTCAAATGATAAATCCTTAGTGTACGCTTCCATAATCCTTTCATTTGGAAACAGTTGCAAAAACCAGTTGATCAACAACTGATTGTCTTTTAGCAATGGCAAGAAATTCTCCTTTATTATCCTCATAGATAATCCTTCAGTTGAAGAAGACAGTTCATTTAATAAGGCGTAGATTTTCTTCAGTTGAATTAAATGATTCTCAAAATAATTTCCCAAAATCTGAGGAAGATTATTTATATTTGTTTTAATAAAGTCCTCAAAAAAAGTTCCAATTTGCGCAGCGTGTTTCGGCAACAGATATTTGAGGAACAACTCTGCAAATTCTGGATGATCCGGTAAAAACAGGTCTTCAAGTTTCTGGAAATAAAATAAAATAATAGTTTATTTTATTACAATTCACTAGGGTTTTTTAAAGCCATGAGTGTAGAAAATTTTCAAATAGTGGTCGTGTGTTATAAATAATTGTCGATCGTGTTTTATACATCATTTTATGCATTTCGAAATAAATTAACAGAGAAATCTAAATAACATCGTTTCTATTATATTCAAATTTAAAATATAGTTCTCTATCATGGATTGTGGAATATCATTGTAACGATGTACAATAATGTATCATCGAGTGTATAGTGCACAGCCATACGGCCCTCCTCGTAAATCGCCCTAGCTCTCCCTGCCTATCACAATTACTGGTCCTAACTAAGTTATTGCTAACGACATATCAATTACCTAATTTAATTTACAGGTGCATTATGACGTGATAGGATAAAATTGCAATTAGACCCGCCATTCAGCACCACAGTCTAGGGCAGTATTGGTCTAGACCAGAAGTTCGCAAACTGTGTGCCACAGCGTAAAATACATCAGCTAACTTTCCTAGTGTAACCAGAACGACCACTTCTAAATAAAAGAATTGGAAAATCTTCCCCCTCAATCATTCTACGGTGTTGATTTAGAAGTCATGTGTTGCGTTAGAATTTAAATAATAGTCATTACAGCGGGATCTCGGTGACGAGAATAGGATAATAATTATAGATAATAATTAAGTAAGAGATATTACAGTGGCGACGAGTGAAACGAGGATCTGCCTGTCCAGACTCAACATTTGCGGTAACGAAGGGAAAAGTATGAATTTTAATGAAATAGTATTAGTAGTGTTTTCTTGAAAATTCAGTAAATCAGTTCAATTTAACATAAACTTGGAACTCAAACTTCACATTGAACGGTTTTTCTCTCAAGAGAGAAACGTGGAAACTTACACAATACACCCCCGGAACCGATAACATTGGAGACGAAAAATGATTTTATGCATTTTTGTTGCTTAAAATAGATATTAGGACACTCAAATTTGCACAAGTACTTAAAAGATTTCTTTAACGCACTAGTGTTTTTTAAAGTGTAATCTCCGTGAACAAAATTCATCAATTTATATGAAAAATTACTTTGATACTGGAAGTTTTACTGTTAAATATTGACATATTTTGACGAATTATTATCTGACACTCTCAGATTACAGTTATGGATTTTTCAAAGGAAGAATTAGTGTTTGGTAAAGAGCAAAATATATTTTTACAGAAATTAGAAGAATTTTTATATTAATTTACTTGAAAAGGCATAAAATTTTATAAAAAAAACACGGTCGATAAGCATTTTTAAACACTCGGGCCTTCTTTAAGGTACTCGCTACGCTTATGACTTTAAATGACCCTTGTGTGGCTTATCTTATCGACGTTGTAGTATCAATAACTATTATTAAGGTCAACATAACAGTGATTAAAGGAAAAATAATAATATTCTTGCGACAATTGGCTAAGAAAAGCTTACAATTAGAAACGATTGAACGACATAGACAAAAAATATCGTAATATCGATTTTAGGCAACTAAATGCATAAAATATGTAAAATGTAAATGCCATTAAAATTTTAAAAAACAATAAAAATAGTACTTTACTTACATGATATAGATCAGCTACAGTATCCCTTTTCAGATGGAAATAATTCAAAATAGAGATGAATTTATCTACTTTTTTGGTATTTCCTTCCTTTATAAAAGTCTTTTCTACTTTGTCAAAGAAATTCCATGCGAAATGCGAGTCTCTTTCTACCAGATCATTAGTTCGATCCGTAATGATTATCATTCCATTGGAGTCAATCAATCTTTGAGTTTCATTGCTCTCTAAAGAGGACATTTTTTGCCTTTTACTTGGTAACTCATCATCGATTTTTGTATCATTCTCTGGATCTTTTCTCCTCTTTAAGCCAGACTGTGCAGCTCTCATTGTTCTAAGTAAAAATGTTACAAAAATATAAAACTCTTTGATGTATTGAAAAATCTTTGTAGAAATTTGACTCTCTGCGCCAAATTTTATATGCTTATCATACGAATAATTCGCGTTTATTAATATGTGATGGAGCTTATTTTTAACTTTCTTAATCACCAAACGTTGCTTTGATAAAGGAAATAGAGATCTCTTTTGAGCTGTCTTAGTTAAATTGTCGGGCTTTTTAATACTAGTTGATTTTGTACTTGGTTTTGGAGTTTGTGACTTTTTAACTGACCTAGTTTGGTCCTCGATGATCGGCAAGAGAGATCCATTTTCATGATATTTATTCCGGTTATCATCCATACATTCATCGTCGTCGTCGATAATTATTGGCAGATCAGCAGCATTTTTGAAATTAACTTCTTCGTTGTTTTGAGACGAGTCTAGTAAATTAACGTTATTGTTATATGCTCCTTCTTTTGGCACCTTCAATTCCAGCTTGTGATTGTTGTAACTGACTATGATTTTTGGTGTTGTATTTAAGGAAGGTGCTACAGTTTGAGGATTTTTTCCCGTCTCAACCTTGGGATTATCTTTTTTAGTGGCTTTGTTAATAGATTGAAGAGTCTGTTGATAAATAAAAACACAATTATTAATTAAATTATAAAAAATACTATAAAAATTATAAAAAAAGTGCAAAAATATTAAAAGAAACAATTATATTTACAACTTAACCGCTTATTGACTGACTTATGGCGTTTTGGATAAATCGTAGATTAATATTGCTTTAAAATATTTATTTGTGCTGCAGGGGTGTAAAATAAACCGTTTTTAACGAGGAAATGAGTGTGAAATACGAACCGTTAGGCGAATTTTTCATCACTTCAGAATCAAAAAACGGATTTTACAACCGAGTAGGACATTTTTGCACTTTCCTAAAAAATTCACGTCTAACTAATTTAAAATATGTAGGGGAAGTATGTACAAAATGGCATGGTGTTTTGTTTTTGGATAATAACTCTTTATGGGTAGCACACAACAACGCCATATTATACAGTAATCATGTTTGGTTATCTATTTATTAAAATTAATAT